>JAVQJV010112424.1:0-18167 GCA_036024995.1 Gadopsis bispinosus
GGACATCCTGAATGCCACCACACAAGCAGAATTTTCTATATTTATATGTACTCTTCAATCACAGAATAAATTTTTAAGTCCAACAGAAACATGTCTACGAACAGCAGAATTGTCGACAAAGCGTTTGGTATTTTCTGTTAGTAGTGTTGAAATTAATCTCTTGATTTCATTAGTAATGTAAATAAGAATTTCAATATCCAGTATAAAATGTGACCGATCATTGTAGTGGAGATGGTTACACTGGCTTAAACTTGGTATGCGAAAGGTGCTATCCAACATCCCCTCAGCAATTTCAGCTGCTTCATGATGGAAAAATGTAGAAAAATGTGTTCCACTGACAAATATAAATGCTGTCATTCTCACTGTCTCACTTCCCTATGTCAAACTGTTATTACCACAAACAGCGTGCTATTCTCAGCCCCTGTACAGCAGCAGCCCAGCTTCTGAGAAAGTGTGAATCACATGATCAACTCAACAGAAGCCCTATCAGCTAAGCAGCCTGCAGTGCCAGCAGAGGCGGGTGAAAGCGTCTATGATTGCTTATTAAATGTTGAGTCCACAGCACCCTCTTTAGGCGGACAGAGGATAGGCAGCCCCGCAAGCAAGAGGGGTCAACTGGAATACTCTCATCATTAATCTGAAGCAATCAAGACTGCTTCGTTTATCTCCAGGAAACGACACAATTCATAGTGTGATATTTCGTCCCGTTCAGAGTGAATGTTGGGTCCTAAATCAATGCATTTGATTTAGAATAGTTTACATTGACCCTGAGATCATAACATGAACTCAAGACATTTAAGCATGTGAAGTCATTTTTGTAATGATACAGTTTATATGCACTTCTGTGACCACAATATGTTGCATTACTACTATATGAGGATGTTGATAGAATATATTCAGTAGATGATCTTGTACTGTAAAAGCAGATGATGTCCCTAGGTTAGCATGGCCTCTTGACACAAGGGACTCAGTCTATCATCCTTCCACCCTCTGTCCCTGGCTGTCCCCTTGACATTTCTTGCGGTTTGTTTCAAATTTCAGACCTCCTCTTTGTCATTCTTCATCACCTATCCTTCTCTCCTGGTGCTGTTTCTCTATCATACTTGTCCTCACTTCTCCTTCCCTCTGTCCTTCCCTCTGGTGCTTTGACTTTTAGTCAGAGAGAAAGACGAAGGTTGGGGTGAAGGGGAGAGAGAAAAGGTGCGACAGAGAACTAGAGTTGGAGAGAGAGAGAGATCAGAAAAAGAAAGGAGCATAAGAAATAGAACGGGTGACAAAGAAACAGCAAAAGAAAGGTAGAATGTGCCAGGTGCGAGAAAAGACAATGTGACAGAGTGACAAAGAAAAAAAAAAAAGAAAAAAAGAAACCAGAGAGAAGAAAAAAAGTTAGAAAGAGGAGAGAATATGACAATGTGACAGAAAAAATGGAAAGCAAGAATGAGAGAGAAGGATAGAAAGAAAGAATGAATGTGAGGAAGAGCTGTGCGCGTGCAATCGCGTGCCAGCGTGGGTCTGTAATGAGCCCAGCCACCCAGCTGAACAGTAGAGCACGGTGGTGGAGATGAGATGGAGGTCCAGGCATACAGCCTGTCAGCTCCCAGGCTTTCAAGTCAGCCACTCAGCAGCCTGCACTCTCTCTCACACACACACACACACACACACACACACACACACACACACACACACACACACACACACACACACACACACACACACACTGAGACACACAGAGTCTTTGTCTCCTATACAAATGTATGTATGCCATATGGGCTTGAATGCATGTGCACACACACTCAGAGGCAGGTAATCATGTACATTCACATAGATTTGCAGCGTACATCCACACTGACAAGAATATAAACAAGCATGCAGAAGACACCCACTACACTCTGCTCTTCAGTGCTGAGGATGGGTATGCATGGTTATGGAAAGAGGTGAATTAAAGCGATAAAGAAGGGTAGTAACAGGAAAGCTGATGCAATCATTAGAGAAATGAGAGACTAGCCAATTGGCAGTAATAAGTAGTATAATATACCTGCAATTAACACCTGTAATGAGAGAGGTGTTAACGATGAGTACAGAGGGAAAGGGAGGAAAAGGAAAGAAGGGAGGAGGAGGGAGAACAAGATTGAAGCAGAGCAACTTCGGGGAGGCTGATGTTGGAAATAATTAGGATGATTTCAACACGTGTGTGTATATAAAGACTTAGTTATCTTATAAAGCCAAGCAAGTGAGTCGTGAAACAGAGAGGGGTAGGCGGAGAGCCAAATGGGGGGTGAGGGCTCAGCAGGACATATAGAAAACCAAGAAACTCTTAATAATATAAGGGAACCCAGAGAACGTCTTCTGAGTATGAGATTAAGGCCTTTCTGGCTGTGCTGCTGCCTACAACTTTATGTCTGGTTTGTTAAAACACCTGGCCTGGGTCTGAATGAGAAATCCAATCATAGCCTTAGCAGAAATCTGTCTGACAAAACACAAACATTTAAAACTGGAAATTGAGAACAGATTAGAGAAGGCTTACACCAATAATGCTTCAGTGTTTAAATGGTCCTGTAAAAGCTTTAAGTTTAAATGTAATGTAGGAAATTGCAGCAAGTCTGTGCAGTCAGATCAATAGATGTATTTTAAAGGACCTTTAATAGCTCATTCAGCAGTGGGTTAGAAGTTCGGCGTTCTTTACACTGCATGGCATCGCACCTCCTATACTACAGCGATTACCCTGTTTCGCAGAGAATACAGTGTTGTCATAGCCATTCACAATAATGGAAATCAATCCCAACATGACTTTCAATTTATTTGCATGAATAAGTAATGTGCCCTTAATTTAGCATGCTGAAGGAGTCGGAGCCCATCTCTGCTGCCTTTTTTTAAATGCAACTATTAGCATAAGAGAGGCTGATTCTTTTTAATCAACTAATAATGAATGTTAGGGGAGCTTGTTCAGACCGCACCATGAGACCTCACGGCTCTCACACATGCACGCACACACCCAGATACACACACGCATAAACCACAATACCAACCTGATGACCAATTAAAAAGGCAATCCCCCAGTCCCCTGTTTATTCGTCTTCTTGCTCTCTCTTGCTTCTTCTCTGCCCTGTGCAGATGCTGATTATTTTTGGAATGACAGGTAACACTTCATTATTCAAAACTGCACATTTAAGATAAAAGTGTGTTTTCTCAACCCAATTAGATCTGCACCAAAATTAAAAATGCTAGCTTTCATTTCAGTTCCTATACACTTCAAATATAATGGCTCCCTCTGTAATGGTTGTATTAATTACAATTACGTTAGTTGAGTTTCCTCCGACCTGTTAATGTGCAGAATGACTCGTGTGTCTGTGCGTGGGTGCACTGCAAAAACAGCCCTACTCAAAAGAAGCCAAATATTCTTAAATTGTTTAATTTTTATAATTTAATTTAGGTTCACATGACTGATTGTAGATGAAACACCAGATTATGTTGAAATTCAAGCATCTTTCAAGGAGTCTGTTAAAATTCAAGTATGTTCCAAACCATAAACTGTTCAAATTCAGCATTCTCCACACTTTCAAGACTTTGTACAAGCCCTTTTAATTTCAGAGGAGTCACTTGCTCTAACTAAGATACATCCTCTTAATTAGTGAGCTATAGACGTGCTGGTGGGCACATTTTTTTATTTCATTTTTTTCAATACCTATGGCAGGAGACAGGTTAGCCTTTTCCCCCTGCTTCTGGTCTTTTTGCTAAGCTAAGCTAATAACCGCCTGACTCTTACACTGTACTTGACACACAGATGCAAGAGTGGTATTAATATTCTCATCCAACTCCTGGAAAGACAGAGAATTTTAAAATGTCAAGAAATGAAAAGGATAAGATGCTTGAAATAAGAAATTCTGACTTTGACAAAGCAGTTTTTGTCAGTGTCGATCAAATGGCTTTATAATTCTAGTCGCTCTAGTTTCAAGCATTGTTATTCAGAACCAGTAATAAAATCTCAGTAACAAGTTATAGTATCTTATTAAGTAATTGAAGACTACAAATCTTAAAAAGGTGAAATGCTCTAACATAAAAACTGCCTGGTAAGATGAAATATCTTGTCAGACAAAAAACAAGCATATATTGCCTTGATTTAAGATATGAATTACTTAGATTTCCCTTTTTGCAGTGTATGAGGGCTGGTGAGTGTGCCGTTATGGCTTTTTTCCTACCGCTGTTCTCACTTACCCAGCTCACTTCAACTGTTGTGCATATTGTTAACTACCAGTTACCCTCTATAAATCTCTTCCTCATTGATCTACCTGTTTCGCAGTGCACATTTTGTATGTAAGCTAGGGCCAAGACTTTTTGGGTTATTAAAAAAAACATTCTCCTTTTCTTTCTGTAGAGAAATAAAAACGTAATGTTAATAGCTGTCATGTGCAGGTATGCTACTGATGGATGTTGCACACCAACTCAGCAGAGCCCATGTATCTGTCATCTTCTTATTCCAGTAAGCCTCCATTCACATGTCTGCTTAAAAGGATGTGGAATGGGCAGAGCCTGAGAGCTGCTCAGCACAGGTTAGAGTGCTGGTAAAATTTCCATCCTTTAACCATATGTGATTAATATAAAACCTCTGCTGGATGTGCTTGATGGACTTTTACATGGGAAATCACTGTAAACAGAAAGCAAATGGAGGGGAAAAAAGCAGCCAGTCAGATTCAGCTAAGAGAGTAGCAAATCTCCAAAGCTTCCTGCAGTGTGTTATGGATGTGATGTTGAGCTGTGGTTCCTCTTTGTGTCCATTTGGGTGAAGGTCTGATTCTCTGGAGCTCTGCCAGTCGCTATGGCAGATTGGGATTCTTGAGTTTCCAAACCAGAACCAGAAATGAGCCAACTTTTAAGGCTCCACCGCTTCTCCCTGGGCGTATTCTCTGACTACTGTTTCAGATCATTACAGAGCCCCAGTAATCAAAACTGATTTATGTATATTTTGTGTGTGCGATTATGTCTGCCGTACATATGTATTCAACTTTGTGGTGCTTGTACAATTGCATCGACTCTATGGGTGTGCATGATGATATCTAACCTTATTAAATATCATCTTACTTGAGTTTACTTAGAATGAACAGAGACAATATACTTTACAGTATTTTAAAACTCTTGTTGAAATATGGTGAGGATCCCAACCTCTCAATGTTTCAAGTTTCAAAGTTTTATTTAAAACATTACAAAAAGTAAATTTTCCATCACAATAAGTATAACAACAGGGAAATGCTTTTTCTGGAAGGCTCCTAGCCTGTGCCACTACACCATGTAAAATTAAAAGTAGTCTTGTGCAAGATGCCAGTGTGTGGGTGTATAGAGAGAGAAAGAGCTCACTGAGAATTGCAGAGGGGGTGTGCAAGAGAGGTGGAGGTAGAGGGGTGCAGGGGGTGGCTGTAGGTAGTCCATCATATGTTGCTGTTTAGAAGTCTGATTGCTTGAGGGTAAAATCTCCTCCTGAGTCTCTCAGTCCTTGTCTTGTGGCTACAGAGGCGCTTTCCAGACCTCAGCATTTTGAACAGACTTGTGACCTGGATGGTTGGGGTCTGTCTTGATGCTGACAGCTTTGGATTTGCACCTTTTGTAGTAGATGCCCTGCAGGACTGGAAGAGAAGACCTGATAATGCGTTCTGCTGAACGTACCACCTGCTGTAGAGCTTTCTGGTCCTGCACGGTACAGTTCCCATACCATTCGGTGATGTTGCAGGTAAAGAAGCTCTCGACTGAGGTGTAGAAAAGCTTTTGAATCAGCTGTGATGCTTTGAACTTCCAGAGTCGCTTGAGGTGGCAGAGGTGCCGTCTGACCTTGCTAACCAGGAAGTTTATGTGGGTGTTCCAAGTGAGGACCTCAGTGATATGAACACCAAGAAACTGCTCACTCTCTCCTTTCTGAAGAGGGGTGTATCTTCCTCGCTGCCTCCTGAAGTCCACCACCAGCTTCTTAGTTTTGTTGACATTCAGGAAGAGGTGGTTTTCCTGACACCACAGCTGGAGTCTGTCCACCTTTTCCAGGTGTGTGTGCTCGTTGCTGCCGGAGATCAGGCCCACTACCAGTGTGTCATCTGCAGACTTCATGATGGAGTTTGGGGTGTGTGTTGCCACACAGTCAGAGGTGTAAAGAGAGTACAGTAGAGGACTCAGTACACACCCGTGTGGGGCCCCAGTGTTGAGTGTGTTGGGGGGAAATTTTTTTTTTTTATTATATATATATATATATATATGCTATAGCAATTATCCAGTGTTTATGACCCGTCAGCACATCATGGATGTCACAGTTTGAGACTACACCTCCATTCCTCACTTCTTTCCTGTACTGTGTGAGTTGTGTCAGTGATGTTTACAATGCAAAATGTTAAAGCTCACTCTGTCTTTGTCCTGTTCTCCTTTTCTACCTCTGTCTTTCTCTTTCTGTCCCTTTTTTCCTCTCTCTCCCCCTGTGTTCCAGTGGGTACTCCTTACTACATGTCACCAGAGAGGATACATGAAAACGGCTACAACTTCAAATCTGACATCTGGTCGCTAGGATGCCTGCTCTACGAGGTAAACTATGGGAAAATGTCACCTTGCAGTCGACTGTGGGAGTGACGTGATAACACATTGGCTCAGACACACACACACAAACAAACAAACCATCCTAAATCCCACATATTTATAGAGTACTGTGGGAAAATATATACAAATACATACACCACCTACACTCTCCTACATGGTTATACTATATTTACATTCACCTTCACTACAAGTCATAATGTGCAAAATGAAAGGTACGCACTTTTATATGTATGTATTCAAATGGTATGTTACATTTCTTCACCTGATATCCCTCCTGTTCCTTACTTCAGTCACTGTGGACTGGCTGAGCTGAGGCCTTAAGACTCTTTGAGTTAAAGTTCTTTAGCCTGGGAACCTGCTAAACGTTGAAAAGCCGGGGAGTGAAGGGAACTGACATGGCCATGTGTTTTAGATAAGGCCGCCCAGTGACACTGACTAGTTTGATTAGTCAAGAGCAAAGCACCACAGGGCCCAGCTGCAGACCACACTGAGTGGAAACAAGCCCGGGAGGATGGAACAAAGAGGAAAGAGTGAGGAGCAGAACAATGATAGACATGGCTGATAGCAGTCAATCTGATGTTTCACCTTGCCAGTCTTCACATGCACTGAATACAAACATACACACATTTTTAGAGACACACTGTCGGCCAAGGAAACACCCATCATTTTTCTCCCCTAACTCCCCTGAGTTGCTGATCACTTGGGCTGCATTTCAACGCACCAGTGACTACACCTTTCTCTACTGTGCCTCAGGCATAGAGGTGGAGAACGTGCGAGGAAGAGGTTTTAGCTCAGCTTGCAGGTCATGCTTGCTCAGAGACCACAGCCCTTCATGCTAATTAGTTCCCCACAATGCACTGCAGCAGTGCATGGCTGTGGTTGGCTGAAAGCGGTGGGTGCTGTCGGCCAGTCTGTTTTTGAAGTTTTTATATGTTTGGTGTGTATGTGGTTTACATGGGGGATGCTACTTTTACTGGTAATAAAAACCAGATTGCTCTAGTTTATATGATACCTGTTGCATAGTTTCTGCAGGTATCATGGTGGTGTAATTGCACCAGCATTGAACAGTTTTGTTTAATTAAGCTAATTTTGTTGTGGTTAATTTTGTTAGGGTGAGTTTGTTTTAGCTTGGTCAATGATTTTTGCCTTTATTTAACAGCACAGATACAGACAGCAAATACAAGGAAAGAGAAAGGGGTACGACATATAACAGAGCCCTCCCCCAAGACACCGTGGACAATTTTCAAATGTTTATATGATTTCTAGAGGCTTGAGAGTTTAATATTTAAAAAAAAAAAAAAGATTTCTCAAAAAATCAATGAACATTTACCTTTGTTTCATTGTAGTTGATGATTCTGTCCATCATGTAACTTCTGAATTTTTTTTCAATATTTTGTTGAGGAAGCTGTTCATTTTTAAATTTTCATAGAACTGCATGTATAGCCTGAGCAATGATTGTTTCACAGTTTCAGGTGGGGCACAGTCCAGAGACCCTTAGGACAACTCCTAGGGGGTCACAGTCTGGACTAAGCACTGTGAAAGCAGAAAGCATGGAGAGGAGAGATGAGGAGAGGAGAGGGTAGGGGAGAGCTTGAGTGCAAAAGTAGGGGAAAAAATGGTGGGAGACTTGTTGTGCCCTCAGGAGGCAGGGAATAAAGATGTACGGTGAAAAAGTTTAGGAATCTATATAGCAACAATATAGGAAGCTAGAGAAGGCAGTAGATGTCCTCAGAGAGAATGAAAAGAATGAGGCGATAGAAGAGAGAGAAAGAGCAGAGGGGAAGAAGTGGAAGCGGAAAATAACAAATAGCGAGAGCAGGGTTATAGATTGCTGGAGAGAAGAGAAAGATGGGGGGGTGTTAATTCAGAGAAAAAGTACTGTAGGTAAAAGAGCAGAGGCAGAACTCCAGCCATCAGGTCAAGGTGAGCCATCCAAGGAGCCTGTGGAGATAAAGATTTTACAACCTTATTGTTACCAGAGCAGTGCTCACCACGCCATGCATATTCTCTTTGAAGAGCAGACCTATGCTTTCCACTCTTCTTGGTAAGAGGGCTCCACCGTGCATTCAGTGTCAGGAAACTTACCACTTTCTCTCTGAAACTCTCTTCCTCCATTCCTCCTTGCTCTATTCTCCTCCCCTCTGCTATGTTCCCCTCCGTATGCCTCCCTTTCCCTCACTTAACCTTCAGGCATAAGGAATTCACATAGAAATCCACGCCCGATCCCTTTGGTACTCATTGATTTCACTCTGAACATACAGTAGGTGCCGAGGAGTGTGTGTGTGTTTTTGTATCCCAGGGAGTTTGGTTGCTTGTGTGTGAAACGGCTCCATTTGAGAGAGCCTGCCTTTTTTATTCTTTGTGCCTGGGGGTTGGATTAGGGTCCGAAGGGTCCTTCCATCAATACCTGGTCATTGTATCTGCGTCTATCTTTATCTCCCATTCTGTTTGATCCCTTTCTAATCATGTCCAACCTCATTACATCACCTAACCCTGCCCTGTGCCCCTCACCCAAACCCTCTGGTGGTAAACAGGGTTCCTGCAATCACTGGGGTTGTCTCCCAGGGTGACCAGGATTGCAAAGAGGGGGTTTTGTCACACGCCAGTCGACGAGGTTGTGGTCTCCTAGCGCTCTTTCCTACTGCTCACTGTGTTTTTACGCACACTGTAGGTCTTCAGCTTGTACAGATGTTTTGTGGTTGCTGTGTTTTGTATAAAGGTTAGCAGAGGGGGAGAATATCTTGAAAAGCTTTACTGGAATGTGTCTCCTTCCTGTAGGAGCTCAGCCATCCATACCTCTGACTGTGCCCATGTCTCATGCCTCCTGCCTGATGCCTCTCCCGCCCCTCTTGTTTTTCTGTTGGTTTTTATGAGGCCCAAAAATGCTGGGTACTCAGCAGCTGGCCTTTGCATGTGATGAGTTGGCCCTGTGGCTATAGCACTCTATATGTTTTTGAAGATGGCAGTGGGGATTTTGCAAACAAAACTTTCTACTTGTGGATAGCATTGGTATCCTTTTATCTATTTCATACAGTATGTGTAGTTTTTGATGTGTTAACATACATGTACCTCCTCACAATGTCAGCATCAGGCTGTGCTAAATCTAGCAAATTATCTAACCCATTTGTGTACAATACGCCAGGTCTTTTTACTCTTCCTCTATCCTTTAGTTAATCCATAACCTGTTTTGTCCATGCCTTCCTTCCTGCCCTATGCAAACTCTGCCTTCAGCTTAAAGCCTTTTAATAACATTTGGGAACAGAACCGTCAATTCAGTTGTACTTTTATGAGCCCACTGCACGGCCATGTTTTGACTGCATCGTAGATTTGGAAATACCTCCCTGTTTGGGCCAAGCTAATTGTTTTCTGGCAATGGCTTCATATTTAATGGACAGACATGAGCGTGGCATTGACCTTCTGATCCACCTCTCTGCAAGAAAGCAAATAAGTGAAAATCCAAAAATGCTGAACTGTTCCTTTCAATTTCACAATTCAAATACTCACACTTAGTTGAGCTGCAGTGAGATGGGCACATAAGAACTCATCTTTTATCAGTTTTCCTCAAAAGTTCAACCCACTGGAACAATTTTGACACTTTTAATTCATCTGTCCATTCTTCATCCTCTTATCTTTCTTCCTTCCTTCTTCCATTTGTAGTGTGTTGAAGTAGAGCAGTGACGACTCCACTGGGTGTAGGTATATTTTTAATGACTGTCCCTGCCCTGTGACTTATTGCCTTGATTAATATATCATCATAAAACCACATGAAGGACCAATGAGCATATAAAAAAGTCATGCTTTGCTCACTTGCTCTATATATATATATGTGTGTGTGTGTGTGTGTGTGTGATCATGTAGCCTTCGCCTTCGGTCCCAGGTTGTAAGGGCTCTAGGGATAAAGAGGGGTGGAGGGAGAAGACGGGAGCCTCTCGTAGCTCCTTTTAATTGGCGTACAGGGAGAGAAGCTGGAGAGAGAGAGAGCGGGATCAGTGTTAATTAAGCTGGAAGGCCCCATCCAGACCTTTTACATGGACAGGGATGCTTGCTGGCTTTACATGCCTGGGCTGGGGAGAGAACAGCCTGGCCGGCTGAAGAAGAGCCGAGGAACAAAGGAGGGGAGGGTGTGTGTGTTTTGCGGGGCTGCGCGTGTGTTCTGCCACCAGCAGCTCACACCCCTTAGACAGACAGCAGGCATGCGTGTGCATTGTATGTCTCTCGAATTTCAATGAACTACACACACACAGTCTCATGCTCACACACCAGGGCCTCAGAGGTCAGAGAGTGAGTCAATCATCTAACCCATTGCGACAAACAGTCTGAAAAGAGGAGTGTGTGTGTGTGTGTGTGTGTGCGCGCTGAGAGCAGGGGGCCGGCAGCTGTCAGGGGCTAGGAGCAGCAGGCACTAATGAAGCAGATGAATAGTGCAAAAACTCCCAAATACAAACAGGACAGTTGACATTTTTCATCTGTCAAAAGCAGAAGATGCATGAAAATACGATGGGGTCTTGTTTAACCCTTTGCCTCCTGGTGTCTATAGCTGGCTGATTTTCTTCTTTTTCCTCTGTCTGTTTCCGTCTGACTCATTTTTTTTTTTTTTTTTATTTATATCACTTACTGAGAAATTTATAGTTTTGGGAAGCACCAGCTAACCCTTGCACACAAACCCACACACATCAGCTCTACCTGTTATACAGCACTAAAAGATGTACATATATTTGCTCTAAAGCAATTAAGAGTGTTTTCCCACACGGTCCTTTCCAAGTCATTGAAGTAAACTTTTACTGCGAGTAGTCAGCATTTTCTGTGCACACGCGGACACTCCAAACTCATACCCTTTTCAAAGAAAGCCAGCTGTGTCTGCCTGGCACTGCCCTCTAGTTTTTTTGGGGGGTTTTTGCATTTTGAGAGTGCTCAGTTTGTTTGTTGGAAGGTGATTAGTTTCTAAAATAAAAGTGCAAGATTTTGTGGTAAATGTCTCATGATAAAATCAACTGTTTTCTGACCTCACTGGACCGATGGTCTATAAGGGTGTATACCATGACTGCTTTTCCTTCAGTTGGCTCTGAAACACTGCCGATATGCCATCCATGCTCATTCTGAGTATGCATTTTCAAGGACGAACCCTTGCTGTATGCACATTTTTCAATGCGCCTATGTCTGCTTCTGTCTCTTAATCACTGCAGAATCAAATCTGAAATCTTGGGTTACAAATATCAGGCTTTGTTGCTAATGGAAGTGCATCATTGCTGACACACACAGGAATACTCATTTCCTCACACATCCCATCACTGTCAACCACCTGCCGTGCCACTCTCAGTAGTCATTGTTAGAGCAGAGGAGAGAGAGAGGGATCCTCTTTACTTGGGGGTTCACATGTGTTTTTGTGAGGATGCACTGTATTCATGCGAGTGTTTGATTAACAGCGCGGATGAATGTCTGATGCTAAATTATGTCCAGAGGAGAGATGGCCCACTGAGATTCTGCTGCCGTCATCTTGACTTCCCACTGGAAGCTGTGACAGAGACTCTGTCAAAATCTGCCCGATGGGGAACAAGAACTTTCCTGTCTCTACACCATCAATGTGTTTGACACATTTTTCAGTGAAGACTGAAATGAAGAAGCCGCCTACAACTTGGTGATGTGCTTGGCACTTTTTGGGCAATGTCAAAGGGTTACATTTGTAGCTACATGCAACAAAGTGAGACAATTTCCACTTAGCATGTTTGTTTTTAGGATTAGCTGTCGTTTCGAGACTTCACAGGTAAGCTGGCAAAGTGGCCAAATTACATATTTCTGTTTTGTCTTACGCGAGCAGTAGCCGTAAACGGTCCAGTGAGTTTGTGTCTGTATCTCCGAGGTAACCATTAGCAAAAGAATACTAAGAAATCACATGGTGTTCATATTCTCCATGGCACAGGATTTCTTTATATCATCCTTTCATAGCAAAGCGTGCTCTTTATTCCAATTCATCACCATTTGTCTGCTGTCAATTACCACATCTAAAGTTTAAAAACAGTCATCAAGATTACATGTAAGCAAATGCGAGAAACAAATAAGAATGTGTTTGTTTTGCATGTTTGCTGCAGGCTTCACCTTGCACATTCACATTTATAGGTAGCGAGTCAGAAAGCCTGGCAAAAATACTATATTTTCTATTCTTAGAAAGGCATGAGGGATTCTTCACCTATTTCCACTCAGCAAAAGTATCCTGATCCTTTCCACTCTTCCTTACCATTCCCATCTGCCTCCCCTCCCTTCTCCTCTGCTCTGCTTGCATTTGTTTTCCAGAGGATACAGTTTTCTCACTGCTCCAGCAAACTGAAAAATTCCCTCCCCTCGTATGCCTGCAGCCCTCTCCTCACATTGTCCTCTTGCTTTCTCTGCTGTATATTTCCTCTCATTCTCATCACTGAGTTTTGGAAGCAGCGCAGCAGAAAGGCCCAGCAAACTAGAGGAAAACACAAAAGGATAAGAGTTTCATGGATTTTCCTGTCTTTGTGTTTGTTTGTTTTTTTTAGACCACCGCTCATTCCACTACAAAAAACAAATAAGTGTGTACTGATTTGATATGGACACAAACATATCGATGTGTTGTCTGGCTTTATTTGCTTCACACACCCAAGCACTCCCTGCTTTAATCAATAAGTCACATACCACGATAGCAGTAAATGGTGCAGGTTCTACTTTTAACATACTGTACAGTGTCTTCTGTGTAGCACCTGTTGCATTTTGACGGGGAGTTTCAAGTTGTTCCTTTGCTCACTCACACTCTTTCCTCTTGTCTTCTCCACCTTTCTCTCTACATTGCCTTTACCGGTTTCCTCATATCGTTATATTTCAGATGGCAGCCCTACAGAGTCCGTTCTATGGGGATAAGATGAACCTTTACTCCCTTTGTAAGAAGATAGAACAGTGTGACTACCCCCCTCTTCCCTCAGATCACTACTCAGAGGAGGTAAGCACCGTATCAGTCGCCTTTTACTGCTATGGTAAGTAGGTATGGACCTGCTCAGTGGGGTTCACGATAGTCTCAACTCCTGAACTCCTTTTAAAAGAAACTTCTTAATATCTTTCAAGTTAACTACTGTTTTAAGCAGTAGTGGATGGCGTCTCTTTCTCAGTGCCAGTTCACTGATTGTTACTTGTGTTGACTATTAAAGTTCCTTTTTTTTTTTTTGATGTAAGTGAAATCTGTCTGCGCTGCAGTACAGTATGATTTTTCTCTGTGATCAAAAGACCGGCTATGATTTTAACCGTTTGAAAAATTAAATGCACATATCAAAAGCATCTGGCCATGCTACAAAGCGGGGTGAAGCTAAATGGGCTAGAGTGTCATGTTTCCCTAACTAAATGTTAAATCATCTGCTGTATTTCTGCGTAGACTTACCCGTGCAAAAAGATGTAATCGAGTCGGGCTGCGGTTAAAGATCGGCTTAATGCTGATTGCCGGTGACGTGTGTATGAATGCGCATGGTCTTGTGTTTGCATGCCCTCTTTGTGTGGGTGGCATTTTTTCCCCTAACATTTCTGTCTTTTTCATTTAAATATATTAAGTCAAGTGTGCACACATGCCAAAACTCAGAAGCTGACTCATAGGCACACACGCACATACACACACATGCAGGTATTAGATCCATTTAGCCATGACACTGCTAAAGCTTTGTAATTTATTGCATTTGTAGTAATTGTTCAGTATCATGCAAAGTTTCCCTGCAAAGAAGAAAGACTTATTGCTTGATAGTTACAAGGAAAAAAGATGTGTGATCTATTAAAAGGAATACACCGGTGTTTCTGCACGTTTCAGCCCGTGTACCATACATTATCGACTCATATATCCAATATTTTTTTGATTAATAGGTAAGTTGTTTAGTGTCATTGTATACTGAATGTATGTTAGCAAAACTGTAAAGCATACATGTTGCATACTTATGGGGCTTAAACCTGGAAACATACTGGTATGGTTCTTAAAGCAAAAAACTGCTCAACCTATTGTGTCCTTTATCTCCAAGCCTTCCATTCTATCAGTGTAATATGCATATGTAGGTCCACAGTGGCTAATTTTAAGTGGCTATCCTAATTCACGTCTCTCTAGTTGAATAGTAAACCCAATTATACTGTGGTATTTACTTCATTAGGTTGATAAAGGCTAATTACGAGGCGTCTCCAGCCTCTGTAGTGTGTGTGTTTTATATGTGGAGGAGCAATTGTATATTTTGTTACAAGAGCTTCCTCTGCTCTCACACACACACACCATGCTGAGCTTGTGCATTGCCCCACATGTCACCCCCATCCAGGAGAAAGGGGAGACAAAGCGAAAGAGAGAGGGAATGATAGAGCGAGAGACAGGGCGATGGAGAGATGGAGATGAGGGGGGTGCCTGCAGCGCCTGTCTGGATGTAAACAATGCTCCTGAAGGATCGGCAGCAAACTGTCAGCTGCTCATCTTTGTTGTGTCATTTAACCATCTCCGTCTATGCTCCCCCCCCCCCACGCCTCCCTTCACTAGCTCCTACTCCCCCTTCCCTCCACCTGACACTCCCCCATCCCACTCGCCATGCAAAGAAGCGCATGAATATTTTACATATCTGCATCTCTTCTCCCCCCCATCTCCATTCTGTGGGACTAATTCTCAGACTGTCTGAATTTGCATCTTTTTCTCACTTTTTTCTTCACTCAAGTGCACACACACACACACACACACACACACACACGCAGACACACACACACACACACACACACACACGCACACACACACACACACGCAGACACACACACACACACATGCAGACACACACACACACACACACATGCAGATACAGACACACACACACATAGACACAGACACACACACACACACACACACAGATATATATATATATATATATATATATATATATATATATATATCAACACAGTGGCTGACGAGAACTCGCCCAAGACGGTGCCACGCAACAGCAGCCAGGAAGTCGGCAGACGGTTACCATAGCGACCCAGCGTAGATGTTATTTTTTTTCTTTCCTCTCCATCTTTTATTCTCTCTTTTTTTTTTTTTTAATGATGGCGGTGGCTGTTCCACCGGCGAGCCTGTCTATCTATCTGCTCCAATCAGCCGCTTCGCTCGGCTTCAAGTGTAAGTGCTGTCTCCGGATGGCAATGGAGTGGCAGCAGTGTGTGTGTGTGTGCGTGCGCTCAGGTAAAAGTGGATTCAGCAGACCAGTAAGGGGTTAGTGCACTATCCCGGCCTCGCGTCTTTGTCTCAGCTTGATTACTTGTTGCCCTGTTGTTGTCATTATGGAGAGAGCTCATCTAGAGGGCATTAAAAGGTGAACAGGTCTCTGTCAGCAGGTTCATTTCTGGAGCTGCTATTTTAAAATCCACAGTTCGCTCACTACAGTGTCATTGACTGTATTATTTCTCTCTTTACCTCCCAACCCCAAACCCCCCCCTCCCCCCACCAGCTGAGGAAACTGGTAGATATGTGCATCAACCCAGACCCGGAGAAGAGGCCGGACATCACCTACGTGTACGGCATTGCCAAACACATGCAGAACATGACACAGGGCAGCTAAGCCCAGAGTTACACACACTAGCTTGCAGAACTCCTCCCCACTTCCCTCCTTGCTTTTCATGCTGGACTCGTACACATCTATCAGCTTTTATACAATAACTAACTCCAGAGTTTAGCCTTATTGTAAGTAGTACGTGTAACAGATTTGTATTTTCAAGGTGATGGTACGGTCTATAATATGACTGACACCTAAACCTTTTCTGCCCTAGGATAAAGATTATAGACATTTTACCTTTTTGTCAGATGGACCTCCCATTCCTTAGACTGTAATAATGTTACAGCACTGAAAATCAGTGTATTGTAGCCCACTGTAGATTGTTGCTATGGCTTTAAAACGCATGTCCTCTGTATTTTCATGTAGTGAAGTAAAGCCGTTCTTCAGCAGCTGCTATGAGCAGATGCTATTTAAAGCAGATATACTGGAAAATTGTAAAATTAGTTATAAATAAAAGCAAAGTTAGGTGGGTAGGGTACTCCATTACCAATCCTTAAAACAGTTAATCAATGCAAATATCCTTGTAGGCTTTTGGTGGATCTTGTGAGACCTATGGTCAATAAATGGTACAAAAAAAAGACCACAAAAACTTTGAGAACAATGGTAAAACTGGGGTGAAGAGATTTTCACTCATTGGCAGAACAACTGAGACGTATTAATGGTTGAAGCTCTGTTGTGTTGCACTTTTTACCCTTGTGCTGGAAGGTTGGCTGGGTGATCATGTCTAATGAATGTATTAGGAAAGGAAGGATAATTTAGAGGGTAGACTAGAGACACGCTGGGCGGAGAACATGGGCAAATGTCTCCACAACACTTTGAATGTAAGTCATTTTGACACCTATGTATTGACTTTGAAAAATTCAGACGGTCCCCCCTTTTTTTTTTTTTTTTTTTGACAGCCTAGAAGGAGTGTTGGGAGCTGTAACAAAAGCAGTCTGCTCTTTACCTTAGTCGCTGACCCCAAAGTATGTCCCCCTTGGTTCAACGTAAGCAACCTATACTGCTATTACATGTTGTGAGTTTTTTAGGGCCAGTGAAATCACAAAGAAGATCTAAAAAAAAAAAAAGTCGAAACATAGTTTTCATCATGGTCCAGTGGATGCATTTGACCCACCAGAAAGGTGGTTGGAGAAAATTCCGTGATCGTGAACGTTGCTGTGTAAGTTTGCAGTGTAGTTGTCTTGTTAAGTAACACATATGTTGAAGATCCTGTGATCCTTGCCTCGTGTAGCTGTCCACATCATGAGTAAATCGCAGCTAACTACCTAACTTATGTCCTCAGTTGAGGTACCAAAGAGAAAAGTCACACGCTCTGGAAAAAATGAAGAGGCCGCTCCAAAGTTCATTTAACTCAAACACATACCTATAAATAGTAAAAAAAAAAACAGAGAACTGATCACTTTGCAGCGGTCTCTTCATATTTCCTGAGCTGTATATGTATGTTAAGGTATCTTTTATGAAAGTTTATCAGACGTTTTAAGACTTGAAGAAAAAAAAGACAAGCATCAATGGGACTTTTATTTTATTTCTGTGCATAGTGATTGAGGTCCTATAGTTTTTAATACTGTAAGATTTTGGACCCGTTTTGCCGTGAATAAGTTTACACCAGTGGGTCACACATGACCAGCACTGACTACCACTGGTTTACATGATGACAGTGATACCACATGAACGGTATAGTAAGTAAACAATGATTGAACGCTTTATTTCAGTGTCTTATTACTCTCTTTTTTTGCATTATCAAATAGCCTGTTAACTGTTTATTATAACAGAAATTATTCTACATGTATGCCCTGTTTAATAACAGAAAATCAAAGCCTATAGGTGCAAGAAAATGTAAGTTATTTTGTTTTCGGCCAACAGGATGTTTTGAAAGTGTGTTCATAGTTATTTGTCAGAGACTTGCAAATATGGTGTTTGCAATTTTTGTTTGTATACCTTGTCCTTTATATTGCCTTTTTCTTCCACTGCAGTAAAAATGTTTTCCATTTCAGTAATTACTTTAATTTTTCATCATCTTCACCCACAGTGCTCTCTCGT
>JAVQJV010112425.1:0-30943 GCA_036024995.1 Gadopsis bispinosus
AAACATTCTTATTTTTCTCATTTTTGATCTACTCCATATTTAAACTTTTGTTATTTTTTACACCACAACAAAAGGGTAGAAATGCAAGACAAGAAATAGAGCTATTTATATTTAGAACAAATTGTGGGTTCAACTCTGCTGCTGTCTGATTCTGGATCCTTATGAGCATTAAATATAATGTATCTTGAAAACTTGGAGGTTTGCATTTAGAACTGAAAGGGCACATTTTACGGCCAGATTCACCATGTGGGCAGATTTCTACTTCTCCCAAAACAACATACATGAGCACTGTCTACTCTGCTACCATTATGTTTGGCTAGGTTTAGGCAAAAAATTACTTGGTTAAAGTGGGTAAAATCAATATTTTTATTTAAAAAATGTATCTCATCACTATGTATAATTTAAAAGGGGTCGCACGTAGTGGTGAACCCACTCAGAATTAACACCCAAATCTGCAGTTCCCTTAGCTCTACACAGAGATTTATCTTTTAGCTTGCTGTTTTGGTTTTGTGAGTCTGTGCCAATGTCATACTGCTTCCGGCCTTTACTCAGGCAGGAGTCAACATTCACATGGCCACGAGAGGTCCATCTTAATTCAACATAAACATAGGTCATAATGGGGCATTTGAGTATTTAATGGGAAGTTGTCTTTAGGAGGCTTGAGTCTACAGGGAGAGAGAAAAGAGGGATCAGAATGAAGGTGACTAAATAGTGAGTACCGCTTATACTGCGTGTGTATGTATATGTGTGTGTATTTCTTTCTTTCTTTCTTTCAACTACTCTTAATGCCAGCTTTCCATTCAAGAGCTGTGGAATGGCATGGTGAGTTTGCTGGAGGGGATGGGGTGTGTGGGAGGGTTTTAGAGGGGGGTAAATGAAAGGCACTGGAAAGCTCAGTGGAGCAGTGATGCAAATTGGTTTTATTCTCACTGCTCTCACTCCCAGTCTCTGATTTCAGCACCAGCAATGACCTCCCTCTGTTACTTTCTCTCATTCCCCTTTTCCTCTCTTGATAATTTTTTTTTCTATTTCATCTCCCATTTCCCCGCTCATTTCTCCGCATGGTTCTCCTTCCAGCTACTTCTCCCTATAGCTCCCCTCTCTCCTATATTCCCTCTCCAGCTCGTCTCAGATGACTTCCTGTTGCATCTATTTGCATGCGGTAGGAGGCGAAAAAAACGGGAACACATTGGAGGTGAGTGTGAATGGCTTAGATCATTACCACTAAACAGACACAGCCGAGGGAGCAGTCTAGAGAACACGACAGGTGTTGGATCAGCCTCTGAGGTGCTAGGTGGGTTCTGAAGGGCCCCCGTAAAGGATTCAGATTTGAATATTTCCTCAAAGTTTGCCAGCATAAAGCTTACCGACATATTTTTTTGCATTCAGCTAAAAGGGAACCCAGTCAAACCAATCAATTGTGCAAATGCAAAAATGGATGGACTGGATATTTTAAAGAATATTGACAAAGAATATGATTTTGATCTTTGATGATATATTTTTTTTCTGTTTTGGAGGGGAGAATGGTAAACCTGAAAGAGATATGTGTTGCTGTAAATTATTTCTATAGTGCATTGACCTTGAAGAGTGGGACTGAATCCTAAAGCAGCCTGCCTCTGAATCCTCCACCTCTATCTTCTCTGTGTCGCCCTCTCTCCTCTCCTCCTCTCTTTGAAATACCGTTAGTGGGGAGGAAATGTGATCCGTTCACCACTCAGCCTTATGTCCACACCGCACTCTCTCATCCACCTACTCCAGTTCCTCCAAAAAGCCCTGCAACAAGTGGCTTTCAATGTCCTGTCACACGCGGTCTTCGTGCCATAAGCGACAGGGTATGAGGAACCTGGCATAGGGCACAGAATTTCCAAAGAGGCCTAAAAATAAACATGCTGATCCCCACAGAGCTGAGTGACATATATTCCCCAGTCTCTGGAGATCTGTGTATGGAGTCCGTAAGATACAGGTCTGTATCTGGAGCAGCTTGTGCACCACATGTAGTAAATCTGCAACAGCATGTAGCATACAGGGGCTACTGCAGGGGTTTCATTTGGCCTGTTTGTTCCAGAATAAATAATGATGTCTTTTTTTAACCAAATTACCAAATTAATAGAATATCTAATGCATATATGTAAAGAATAATACTTGCACAAGTGTGTATGTAGATGCCTGGATGTATTTTTAGGATTGCAAAAAATACCGGTCAGTTGGTAGCGTGAGTGTGCATTTTTGGGTGGTGTTGTAGTCTCAAGATTTAATTCCCATAAGGACATCACTCTGCCCAATGCCCTTAGACTCAGTACACTTTTTGTATTTTTCTTCCCTGAAGACCATTGCCATAGTGTATGGCATGTCGGAAACTTGATGACGGATTTCAATAAAGCCCAGACTCTTGTTTGTTTAGCTTCACTTTGTCCAACCACCCTTTCCATCACACTGTTCCTCTCTCTCCTCCTTTTCCTTTCAGTGTCTCTTATCCCTCTCTTTTCCTTCCATGCTTTTTCATCATTTACTCTGGCCTGGACATGGCTTTCAAGAGAGCTCGCTGCTGAAGGTGAATCAAATTTAGAGGAACCTTTTATTTATTTTTTATCTCAGAGCTCTCCCAAAGATTTGCCAGTTGGCAGTCATGCAGCTTAGCTGACTACATACAATTTATTAGTCGATTGGAGCATCTGCATGCCCTGTTGTGTCCCTGGAGAGGGAGGAATAGAGTGGAGTGGCAATTCAGAGGAAGGGGGGGGGGGGGGGGGCAGTTGGTATGTGTGGGTAGGCTGATGGGAAACAGAAGATAGGGAAGAACAGGACACAGATTATTAAGGTGCTTTTGATTCCCACTGGAAGACAGAGGGGGAAGTAGATGGAGGCTTCAGTCTCAGCTGTCATTCACACTAGATGGAAGGTTAGCTGGTCAACGAGACGAGGGAATAAAATAAGTCTGTCTGTGGACTTCATTTGTCCCACTTACTGCTTCTCCTGCTCGAAGAGATTATGTTTGTGTGTGGAAGTGGATGTGCGTTGGAGTCAGTGTGCAGCTAAAGATGTGTAGCTGTATGTCTGTTTTACTACAAACCTGCCACATTTCTGCCTTTCTGGCTCTGCTGAAGCTCTTGACAGCTGTCCTTTGGCTACCATACATTCACAATACAACTACGCTGATCCAGAAGAGGAGTCCCACATCTCATACATTATGGAGGTCCAGGGAATGGAGGAAGAAGCTGATTGCTATTCAAACAGAGTACCAAGAAGCACACACCACATCTACACATTGTCAACAATGAGATAATGCAATATATAGACATCTGTGGATCGATGGCACGTATAAAGCCTGAGTGAGTACAGAAAACTATCAACCTTTATCTGAACCACAAATCCAGTTTATGCATGTGTATCTGTGTGTCCCTGAGTGTATGTCTTTTTTTGTTTGTCTGTGTGCAGAGTTGTGTGAGACCAGATTTGATGGCCTGCATACAGTATCTCCTTGAGCAAGGACACCCTTGAAGAAGCAATATCTCCTCACAGTTGGACTGACCTACAAGAGAGGCAGGGGTGCTTTAGGAAGGTGTCAGCTTTAGAATGTATGCGTGTATGTGTGAGTTTGTCTGTGCACACTTGCGTACCTTTCCAACAGGGGACCTTGCTGTTACACATTCACCCACAGTGCACCAGAAAGCCAACAGCCTGGGACATTTTGGAGGTCAACTGGTCCCCTCCTGGCGACCATATTTGCACTTTATAGTATGAAGAAAAAGTGGTTTTCACTTGGTCAAGTGTAGAATGATAGTCCACTGTTGGTAATGTAGGCATGTGTGTATGTGTGGCACACACGAATAACAATAGAGGCATGGCATTGTGGAAAATAATTAAATCCATATTCAAAGCACTAACTACCAAAAACACAAAAAATTACATTTATGTGAGGAACATAAAATAGCTGGTTAGCTGTAGAGCCATTCATCAATAAAAACAAGACATTTTTTTCCCTATTTCGTTCTTTTGAAACAGATAAAAAAAACAGATTAAAGACAATCAATTCAATAGCTTTCATTCCAACTGGCTTAAATGAAAACAACTGGAATCTCCAGATATAGATTTTGAGAACTAAGGTAAAGGTACTGAGAGGGACGAGTGTGTCAACATTTACCAGGGAAACCTTACTCTGCAGTTTTTGAAGAACATGGAGGTCTCTGCAATATCACCAGCAACAATGACATTTACTAAGTTACCGAGTGTCACTTTTCAGTTCTTTAAAACACCAAAAAAGAAATTGCATTTACCTACACTGAGTTGGAGTTGTGGCAGAAGGCTCATCGGTGGTTTGCACTCTAACCTGAGGAAGGTGTATATAGCCTACAACATGTATAAATCATGTTTATTTCATTTCAAGCTTTGATTTAGACAACGATAGTATTTCCATTTTTTTGTCCTACTTCAAAGCGTAAGCCCCTCTGATTTTATTTGTGTGTTAAAACTTTACGTGTTAAACAGCTTGATAAAGTATTTGAGAGAGAGAGAGAAAGAGAGAGACAATAATTTGGTTTTAAAAATGCAACAATGAATAATAACTTGATGTGAGCATCAAAAAGCCGTAATACTAATAGTACTCTGGGATGAAAGTGGGTTTGTCGGAGAATATCTCCACACATACATCATTGTCAACACTAATCCTCACAACGTTATTTGTTTTGGAGTTGTTCCTCTCCTCATCTCGTCCTAACTGACCTCTTTAGCTGGTGGGAGAGCTCAAGATTATAGACTTGTTTTTCATTTTATTGGCAATGGCAAAGGAATTAAAATAAAATCTACAATCCCAATTTTACTTAAAATATTTTCACTGTCAATAAAACAGAACAAAAAGTCATTTTTGTAATCCTTGTTTAAAGTTTGATATTGAAAAAATAGAGGTCAGACATGCTACATATGCTGCAAAAAACATAACTTACACTGCATTGTCCCTTTTTATATAAATACAAAATCTTCTACTCCACAGAGAAAGAGAGGGTGATAAAACACAAGAGTCAACTACTTCCTCCAGCGTGTTACTGGCAAGCTCTTACCAGTCTATAAAACAGTTAGTATCACAATAAAACAGACATCTTAAGTGTATCAGTATGCAGAATTGGACCACATTCACAAATACAAAAGGATGGAAACGCATATCTTGCATTCGATCTCCATGATCATTCAAAACACTTACATGCCTGACTAACCTCTCATCCAGGTTTCCTTTTCTTGTTACCTTTTTCCTTGAATAGACTTCCCACAGCTGACAATATAAGGCTGAATAATTAAAAAAGCCAATAACTGTTTCAGGCTTCATCTTTACGGTTAAGTGCTGATGCAAAACTCCCTTAAATAGCACAGCAGACAGCAGAGCTTGTTTTCGGTTTCATTTTCCCAACTGTACCATTTCCTGGAATTAAAAAGAGAGGGACTAAAACTACAAAGGAAGCTCTTACCTAAGACCTAAGCAACAAGATTGTGAAGATAATGATTTGATGTTTTTTTTCTGATTTTACACTGCAAGAAATGCACATTTCTGAGTGAACTCAAATTGTACTCTTAAAACCGTTCCAACACAACGCAGAGTGAAGTGAAGAAAGAAAGTATCAAAGTATCATTCCAAACAAGAGCAACTGCTTCATTATCCCTCTCGACGCTATCCCATTATCAGTTCTCAGTGTCATGTTCAGCTGCTGTGAAAACCAATCCACACCCGCTGTCTCTCCTGTTTGGCCATTATCAACTTCTTGCGTTCTGACAAGCTGTGATAAAGCAGAATCTAGTCTTGTGCTCCACTGACAACTGGCAGTATGAGTTTCCACGCGCTGTATGTGTGTCAGTGGCAGGCATGGGCCAAAGCGCAGTTGGAACAATTATAAGGCTTTGATGACAAGACAGGACAGCATAACCATGTGGGTAAATCTAATCAGATTGTAAGAAACACATGCACACCCATACATATAACTCAAAAACACATTTATCTGAAACAAATAGAATGCAAAGACCTTTCAATATGCGCTATTTTCTCTTTGTTTTGGCCTTTTCATCCACACTGACACTATCAAACCCCCCCAAAACTGAGCTTTTTTTGCTCTCCAGCATGGACAGCTTTAAAACATTCGACCTCAAGTAAATGGGAGAAGTGGAATATTCAAAATGATTGCATATGATTTTCAACCTTCTTAATGTGTATTTCTACACAGTTGCAGTATTAAGGACCCTCCAAATCTCTCTGTGCTTACGTGTTCTGTCACTATAGCCTTTCAAACGAAACAGGTGTTGTCATTGACAAATGCTTATGCATTTGGTGGCTGCATGCGTATAAAACTGTGATTTGATTAAGACTTTGAATGCAGCAGACCAGAGATTATTACTAGCCTGTGTGAACAGAGAGCATTGATCAAATCCCTATTAAATCGCTTAATACTCATACAGTTATCTGACAAAGGAAGCAGAGAAAGATATGTCAATGACAACACTTGTGCAGTGTAATCGGCTATATTGAAACACAAAGTAAGTCATCACAGTGAGAGTCGAAAACAAACAAGTAGAGTTCTCCCAGCTGAGACCAAATGGAGTGACGTGGAGTGACATGGAGTGGCATGGAGTGGCTATAATTCACTAGTCCTTACTAGACTAGAAATATAACCATATACAATACATTATTCCAATATAAATACTGTGAAGGTTGGCCGATCTGCCAGGCAACTGAAAGAAGGGGTCTCAGGCAAAATTAACCGTCCATGTGAATTTATTAAGTTCATTATGGAAGGGCCCGGCAGATATTTACAGTGCGTCAATGATTGGCAGAACAAACGCAAAAAAACCCACAAAAATGAATGCCACAAGGAACCAAAACCCTGGCCCTTTTTGGCTCGGCCACTAACGGGTCCCAAACAGGCGCTGCGACCTCTCTCCTCCTTTCCCCACAGACTCCCCTGGAACTCCAGTCTTCTCCCTTATATTAAGGTGGACTTACCCTCTCCCAGAGACATCCCCAACCCCTACAAGGATAGACACCTTTCAATTTACTATAGTATTACCTAAAAATACCTCTAAGTTTATTTTAAACTATTTTTCTTTAAAAAAACTTTTCAACAGCCATTTCCCCAAACAGAAATAAACACCCCTGCCACTACCTCACACTTGGTCTCTTCCCCTCTTCCTCGACCCGTCTATTTATACGAGTGGAACCTTCCAGCCAGGTTTGGCAGTTCAGGTCCCGGTCAGAGGAAAAGACACGCCCCACAGGTAACAAACATTTTAATTTGACCAAACAGTTTACACCCACCTCCGCTGTCTTGTTGTTTCCATTACCGTACACTGTTTTAACTGTATGTCTGAATCTAACTTAAGTCGTGGGGTTTTCCCATGACAAATACAATTTGCTTCAAGCTCCCTTCTCCTCAGTCATTATTCAGTCAAGTTGAGGATAAACGTCCACCAATACACGTAGAAATCATATCATAAATGTGCTCTGCCCAGTTTTTAAAGTAATACAGGTAGCTGTAAAACCTCCAATTGCATGCACCACCTCCAACTTATGTAGTTAATAGCCCCACGAGCTGGCACATTTCTTTGTCAATAGCTTCTCATTTAATATAATAGACATTTCATACCATATTTATTTTTATCTGAGCCTACTTCTATTACAACCTCCACTTTTGAAGGATTAGTGACAGTTACACAACTTTGATTTAGACTCCTGATTCACTTTCTCATCCTTGACTGTCTCTTCATTCCTCTGTCCCTGACCGTAGACGAACTCTCCGTACAACAAGTCCTTTCTATTAAACTAATTAATACATCCAAGTGACCTCGTCTTTGTGAACTATAGATTGGGTTGATTGCAATCAATAGAATAATCTTTTTTTTTCTTTCTCCAGTGACCCACTGCTACAATGACACAAAGACATACTGCACATTCCAGTTCTCATCCTTGGCGATATGTGTGCGTACACAGCAAACTGTGAGTGTCAGATAAAATGTACCACTTTTAAAACATATATACGCACTTGGACCAGACCCTATCAGCTCCATGGCTGAAAAAAAAAAAAAACCCATGTCAAAGCCAAATGGCTGTCAGTGAACATTTAACAATGTCGGTTACTCTGTTTATATAGACACTGAGCCTTTGATTAAAGGCATTTACAAATTTTGGGCACTCTAAGTTCAAGAATTTTAGTTGTTACCTTTGTGCCCATCCTTAAACAAATTCCCAGCCTGCTTTATTACCTCAGAGTTCTGTGGATTTAGTACAGTACCTACTGCTGGCTACTCTACATGAGTCTGGCAGCGTTCTAATAAAGAAAAATGAGGGTTCACAATGAAAACTCTATCTCCCCTGCTGGAAACAAATAATTAGGGTGCAATTGCACTCACAAATGATATACTATATAGTCTGAAACTGCAATGCTTTGTTGCATTTTTGTATGTGGTTTACTTACAATTAAAGGTTGAATCATTTTGTTAAGTTGAGTTTGAACATTTGTAGTCACTGCATGCAGTTTGTCCGTACTTTAACTTCTGCGTGAAGCAAGGCTGTTTAAATGGAATTCTTTATGTACATCATTAAGTGATGGCATCACTGCATCTTACAGCCATGATGTCCAGCCCTGCTGACTGTCTTCAGTTCAGTCAGATAGAAAGGGATTTGTTCGCTGGACTTTGACCACTGGACAACATAAAGTGTACGGACGTTAGCTGACGTTAGAGACACCGACTGTGTGCTTAGAATTGTGTCTGTCTGTTTCTGTTCAGTCCCTCTTGTCTCTGTACACATATAAAGTTCAAGTTCAAACATTTTCGACGAGCATGGACTTTGTGTAATTTCGGGCTGCCCCAGGCAAAAATGTGCATACCTGTGTCTTTCCATTGACTTTGTAAACAATCTCAATGTGTTTCTAAAGTTTGACAATGATTATATAGTTTGCCCTAGTTACATTTTGTTATGCTAGGTCTTCCATGCACTGCTTGCTATTTGGATTTTAACATGCATTTCGTTACAGCCTTAGATCACTTTAGCAAACACATTAGGAGTGACGCTGCGATGTCACTCCTAATGTGTTTGCAAGGACGTGCTAAGTCTAAATATATATGTATAAATGAAAAGTATAAGACATCCAAACAATAAGACGTGGTACGGCATCTCCATGCAGTGAGCTGGTTCACACTGATCTCCATCATGTGCAAGTGTGACTGGGATTGCTTTCACCACAACAATTAAACCAAAACTTTGAGCTGGTGAGTGAGCAATAGCACACAAACAAGTAGAGCAGCAGGTCCAGTGAACTGGGAGATGCCTCCTGAAATGGTAGGCCAGCCGATTAACCCACATCGATTTGTAACTCCGTCTAATCCCCCCTGCAGCAGGGCCCCACCCTTGTGTCATTAACAAGCAGCCAAAGAGAACACAGACGTGAGACAGAGAACAGAACGAATGTAGCAGAAGAGAGTAACAGCTTGGACAGGTGTGGAAATTATTGCCCTGCAATGTGCGAAAGGCGCAATGGCAATATGCTGTCAATTCCCCAAACACTGCCCTCCGAAGAAAACAAGATGCTGCTGTTTAACAGGCCTTCAGCTGCAGGGAATCTGCCGTTGTCTGATGGCTAAACATCCACCCCATCATTCACTGTCACAGGCAGCAGTGAATCAGATGCCTAACTAGTGAGCTTGTTTAACCTGGGGGAATTGATTACATGCCTTCTGTCCCTTGACATTTAGAGCTGTGTTACTAATTGTACAATAAGAGGTGCCTGTAACATTAATAACGATTTAAGCAGAACATCTTTGATGCTTTATAACAGTGTGCATGCATATACAGAGTGTGTGTGTACTGGAGATAATGTCTCAGGTATGTTCAAAATATATCCAAATAAAAAAAAACAATAGATAAAAAGCTAGAGGATCATCAATAAATACATGTAGATAGACAGATAAAGAGTTGGAGAAGCAAAGTAAATAATGAGCATGATCCTGAGAATCTGAAATGAAAGTATAAGAAATGGAGAGCGGCAATGCTGCACACTATGCTGGAACATGGAGGTAAATGTAGCAGAAAAAAATATCAAAAGTTTGGGCAACTGCAGAAACCTGTTGTACAGACTACTGATGAGATTTAAAAATATAACTGCAGTGAGAAAAGAAATAATGGCGGTCTAATGCTTCAGTCACCAGATATCTCTGTATACACAGCGTATGAGATTTTGACTGCACAGAAACCTGTGGTAATGTTGTCACGGCGACAGCTGGTCCATCTACCTCTCCCCCCTTCTCTGCCTGTAGCTTCTCACTATTCTACTGTGCTCTGAATTCTGACCTCTTTCAGATGCACCATTCCTCTCCTGCCCACCAGCTGTTGCAACGTGAGTTTTCCCGGTGCCTCCCCACCTTAGCAGTCACCTGCGCATCCAGTTGCAATTGTAATCAGCTCAGGTTTAGAGGATAGCTCACAGTTGGCCTCTACCATTGTCAATGGCGTCATGTTGCCTTAGTGTTTCAGTCTTCCTTCTGTTTTCTCTGTCTCTGCCTGTTTATATGGTCATCTGCCTGGCTTTTGATTCACTGCCTATCACCCTCGGTATTTTGGATTTGTTTGTTAGCCAGCCTATTGATCAAGAAAGAATTATTTATCTCCAGAGTTTGGGCTTCCAACTCATTAGAAGGAAGAGTGTGAATAATAACTCACTGGTAAATCTGGGACTGATCATTATTTCAGAGCAACATGCCAATGTTTATTGCCATTTATCTTAAAGGATAAGGCTATTACTTTCTTTCTAGCTTTCAGTCCTGCATAACTAGACTGGCCTAACGTTGCTTTGCAAAATGAGTCTGACTCACAGGCTGAAACAACATGTGCTTGTACATCGTTTCTTTTTTCTTAAATTGATAACGTGAAGTACAGATACCAAATGTCAAATTGTATGGCTGCGCTGACCCTACGAGCAATGACTTTAGTTACCTGATCTCGTCAGTGGTGGAGACAGATGCTCACGCTGATCTAATGCGTAACGTACAGTTGTTCTCGTATGATGGGACCTATGGTATGCCACTTTGTTATTGCTTTACGCACAGTATGGTCACCCTAGTTTTATTTGTCTTGTTCCTCATCCTCCATATGAAGTGAGAAAAAAAAAGAAAACATCTTATTTCCTTCCTTATTTTATCATCATGGTCACCACAGCAACGCAACATCACCTTCATCATCATTTACATGAATTTAACTGGCTCTGCCGCCGAGTTCAAACACCCACCCATATGCTATGCATTGTCACCATTTCGCTCAATCTGTGTAGCAGGTTGCTGCTGAGCTCTTCAGGTGAGAGAAAATCATGTTACTACCCTACTTGCCAAATATACTGTATGACAATTATGGTAGAATCCCCACACAAAGAGGGAAGTCCTCTTAATGTCCGAAACTGTGCTTCCATTATATGGTATTATATGTATGACATATACAGCAATTGTGTTCTTAACATCTAAATTGTCTATCGCTTTATTCCACTCTACCTTTAAATTCCCTTGTAAAGTCATAAGATGTGCAGTGAGGTTTCTTCTCTAGTGCACTGCACCATAAGTCAACTGGTATCATTTAATGTATTTCCAATCCTATTCAAGACACTTTTCTATGAAATTGTCTTAGAACATAAGCCCAGAGATAAGTCTAGGTTGTCTTTAAAGTCAGAGCCTAAGCAATGAAAATAAATCGATATATTTTTATCAATTCAACCTAACTTTCTTCATACGTTATATTCACTCTAGCTCCTTCCATTCCAGCACCAAGTCGAATCCTTGCTGAAGCATGGTTGAGTTTGACTCTGCTCTGTCCACTCTTGCCCACGTTAACGTGCCAGTTTCTGAGGAGACACGGCTGGAGACTAGTGGGAGATTAGGATTTATGAATGTGGGTATGCCCATGTCTGCCCCATATGTTACTGTAGCAGTATGCATGGTACCACAGCATGGTATGCAGTAGTTTAGAGCACTGTAATTACTCTTTACAGACAAATTAAATGATTGTACGATTAACCATTGCACATTTCCAAAGTAAACAGCATTCTTGTGCTCATATTGGTTTGCAGCTTCTCTTTATGCTGCACAATATCCAAACCAACCAACTGCAACTCTTTGGATCCACGTTAAAACAATACCTTAAATTGCAATTGTCTACTAAAACAGTATTCACCCGGGGTTACATCTAGGGGACTAAGGCCAATCCCTATTTGCCAATTAGCTTGTTATGAGTTTTAAAGATAGTGTGGAGATTTTAAGAGTGTGACAGTTCATTTTACAATAGAACAAAAAAAGGTTGGAGTGTCTTCATAAATTCACACATTTTAATTGAGTTTACCACATTTCTTTTTATTCATTTCCCCCCACAAGTAGAATGTGTTTCAGTCTGTGAATCTTCACAGGCTGCCTCTACACTCTCAGTAGTTACTATGCAACCATCAAGGAGCAGGAGTTTGGAGATAATTTGAGTACCGACACAGACTGCAGAGATCAAGCCTTCTGTATTATTTTGGTTAAGCCCGGCCAGACAAAAGTGTGTGTGTGTGTGTGTGCGCGCAGTGACAAAAGAGACAATAGTGTCACTGTATCTTTTCAAGAAAATAAAAACAAGTTGCATTCTTCAGAGATTAGTTCTTTCATCATCCGTTGATTGGTATCATTAATTTATTACAATAAGTTTGTTAAGGTGATTGGCATTACTATTTGTTACATGCTTAAATCCATGCCAGGAACATCTATTTAAGTCATACTGACCTTTTATTTTGGCTGATGTCAACTGCTCATCAATTTACAGTTCTGCCCACATCAGCAATGGAAAATTGAAGGCTGATGTGAAACTCATTTAGACACAACTACACATGCAGACTTAATATCATTTTAAAGCTTTCACGTCCGGATGAGAGATTGCAATACCACGTAAGTGCTTCCACAATCTTTCTTTCCTTTTATTATCATATGGCAAGCAATAATCTCTTGCCTTTCAGCCAACAGCCATTATAATGTATCACATAATATATAGTATAGACCTAGATGTCAGTGCAATATTGACGCATTTAAAGCAGACATCCCAGCATAGATATATTCTGCTGATGGGTGGAAAGAACTGGGTTCTATAATGGCGTTGGTTCTGTCTTCCACAGCCGCTCTCCAACAATCAATAAGCTCCTCTTGACCTTTATGCGCATCAATAATGGTATTTCTGCCTTTTGGGGGAGGATAAAAACTTTAGTTCATCCTCAGACAGGAGTATTTCTTCCCCTGTGAAATCTGTTGGCTTAGGATCTAAGTGCTCAGGAGCTCAACCAAAAGCAAATATTGAAACTTAAATGGCAGCGGAGAAAGTGCACGAAAGAGGAATGCTGGTAGAAGGGGGGGGAGGGGGGCGAACCCAACCACCAGTGCCTACTGTAGGTACCTTGCATTGTTCCTTGACCAGTGCATGAATTAAGGCTTGCCAAAAAGTTAACAAACGTACCATTGGCTCTTACACAATCATATACCATCTCTTTCCACCCTCAAAGTTCCTGGGACAGCCTCCTTATTCCATGTCTGGTGCCAGGCATAAGTGACATGTAATGTAATGTAATGTTCTACATGGTATATGACTCCATAAAGCCAGCTATTGGTGCTTCGTTTTAACCTTAGAACATTCAAACATGCATCCGTTGCTACCTTTTTTCTAGAGCCTTGTCTTTAACTAAGACAAGGTAGGTAAGACCCTGTAACATGCATTTGGACATCAGAACTGCTTACGTGACAAATACTGGAGAGGACTTGAAGTCCTCTGGGTCACTCACGCTTGAAGGCTTGCATACTTAGCCTGGTGACTCATCTAAAGTGGGCTAGAGGCCTGTGTTGTTTCTAAATGGGTTTCTGATCTGTGACATTGGTATCAAAGTGCTAAAAAAGATGGTTTAAGACAAACCTCTTTGCAGTTCCTTATTTTAATGGCCCCTCTGGAAAAATCTAACAAATACACTGTTATCACCTGTTCATGTCTCTACATTTAATGTGATGCCTTCCACAGAGAGCTGCGTTGGGTGATGGAAGAAAATATTGTTAATACCCACCAAAGCACGGGTGTCCCACTCCGCCATAATGGCTAATGGGACATTGTTGGATACATCCCTCAGTGACATCTCTCCATTATCCTCAACCCTGTTCCTTATCTGTTCTCGAACGAAAGTACACAGGGTGGTTCTATCTCCGCACCAAAATAAGTGGCAGACAGAGAGCCAGATGGGGGAGAGGAAATGAAAGAAAGGAAAGTGCTTCTGCACCAGCTGCTATCCTGAAAAGTGGTTACATTTATAGGAAGGGGAGCAGATCAAAGATGCCGAAACCATTATGCACACATGTGGCCTCTTCTTTTCATGAGACTCCTGTGGGTCAGGTGGTAATGACTCCCCTTTCACATTAGAGGGTGTTTGTTGGGCCAAACCTGACAAAGGAATGGGATGATCAAAGAAGCTGTGCAGCACTGGCTTTGTGTGTTTGGATGGAGAGTGGGATTTTCTTTGTTTGGCTGTGTGTGTGTGTGGATATAAACCCCTGCGCTGACGTACATGTGGGCTGGAGTAATAACGCTGAGATATACTCTATCTAGTCTATACTTTTTTTCGAAAGTTGTGGCCCAGAGGCGGTAATAGCACAACAAACTCTGGTGTGTCCTGTTTGCTCGGCTGTAGGACACGTACCACTGTGTATCATATATTTGCAATACCTGGGCTAAAAATCTTTCTTGTGACCTCATTTCTCATTCTCTTTTGGATTTCACTCTCTGGATTTAAAAAGTATAAATACATGTATTCGTTGCCTGGCACAACTGTCTGGTCATTTACAATTTTTAAATATCCCTGCCTTCTTTTCTACTGAGAAAAGCGATTTAGAAATTGGATAAAAATAGGTAAATAGTTCTTACGCATGAGGTGAACAGGATGTAGATACATATAACATCTTACATGAAACCTTAATATTTTATTCCCGGAAACGCATCCCATTTCCGCACTTGCAATGTATTTAATGTACTTTCACACACACACATGCACAAAAGCAATGTAAGGCAGCTTTCAAGCCCTTGCATCGGTTACACCTGGAAAACATGTATTTAATTAAGAATTTAAGGCCACTGTGGAGGGCTCTGTAGATCTGCAGTGTGTGTGTATGTGTGTGTGTGTGTGCGCGCGCCTATGGTTTGGTGTAAATGCATGCAAATAGACATGGCATCATACAGGAGCACAAAGATAACAACATAATGAGCAGCCTTTGGGTGCTGCTGCCAAAAATATTCCAGCGTGTAATCATTCCCTGACATCACAACATGACTCAAATCACAGCTAGTAACACCAAAACAGCTGCAGCAGCAGCAGCGCACGTCTGTGTGAGTAAATGAGTTGCAAACGAAAACCTAAGACAGCCGAGGTCAACCACACAAAGAAACAATTTTACAAAAGAAAAACCAGATGAGAGTCGACCTATCACAATCTCATGCATGTTGCCATAAATAGACACTTTTGTTCACCTTGTCAACTGTATGATAAGTGTCAAGAGTGAGCTTCCATGATGGTAAAATGCAGCCTCGAGTCTCTCGTAAACTGAATCGCAGTTCTAACATCTCATCACTAGGAGGTGCACTTGTATGAAGCAAAACTTAGCCTCCACTTCTCATAGCCAAAGCTCTCAGGTTCTTCCACTGTCACTATTTCTAGTAAATCACTCATAAGTCGGCTATAACAGACAATCTAGAACATTTCTCATCAAGCAACATACGTGTCAGTGTGTGAAATGTTGCCAGGGTTGAGACTTGGGCTAATCATACACCTTTCGCTATAAGGCAAAAAACAGCAGATTGAACTTGTGAATGTTGTGACGTTACATCACTAACGTCACAACATAGGCTTGGCTGTGTATCTGCTCGGCAAATTAAGCAAAAAAAAAAACAAAAACAAAATCTGATTATGAGACAGTAAAACTAAACGTCTATGTCAATCATTTTCAAAACCCCAGAGAGGCTCAATAGGCCAACGTGTTATCATCCCCAAACAAAACGATCATTCCACTGGATGCAAACGATGGGAGGGGGGGGTCAAAGACGCACGTATTACGAGGGGTTTCCCCGGTGGATTGGAGGGGTATTTCCCCTGGTAGGTTTATGCAAAGCAGGCATCATTAGTCCAGAATGGTCACACCATTGTCAAATAAAGGCGATAATGGTCTACTTACCATATTGACTTCTGATACCATGTCTATGCTGGCTATGTCTATATTCATTCCCACTCCAACCGGAGGACCTGGGACAGATCAGAACAACAACAACAACAACAACAACAACAACATCATCAGGTGCAGCCTGGGTGATCCACTGACAATATTGCACGAGGAATTGGTAATGTGTGCTTGATGGCAACACAGGTTAACACTATCAAATGTAGCTGTTGTCAGCCGTATAATAGTTTACAGTGTTCAATTCGGGTGGGATTAGATGCGCTGAGCTGCTGGCAAATCACCTAAAAGTTGCTGACATTAAATCACCTGGCCCTGAACGTGTCTCCGTCGCATTGGACACCTGACATGGAATATGAAGATGAACAATATTGGGCTCCTGTTGGTTTGGAATTCCAGCAGACGTGCACTGGAAGTTGATTACTGTAGTGATTATCTTCTTCTCTCCATTCAAATAAATGAGCTGCGCGTGTATTTCATCGTACACATTCACCCTCCAGCCTGTCGCCCATGTGCTCTCACGTTACTCTGGGTTGCTTTGACACGTTTTGCCTCGACTGTATCATATAAAATGTCACACATTGTGGGCGCCTGCAGAAGCCGACCAGGCGCGCATTTCACTTTCCGAAATTGCAAACCTAATTGAGTTATCGGAGTCATTTAAACACTGTATCATTATACAGGCTGACAAGGCGCAAACTCGAACTTGGGTCGGCGATGATGCGAGGTCATTTACCTCCGAAATCTGGCCTCAATCGTATGTCATAACCTTTCAACAGCCTATCCACCGTCTCCTTTACCAGAGACATATTGCTGGGGTCACTGGCACCGGCACTGTGGGAGAAGAGAGGAGAGACAGGGCGCACAGCACATTTAAACGGCGACGCATCCTTGAACCGCAAAGTGTCCAAGTGTGTTCCGTTCCGTCTGCAACACACAGTCACACTATAGTAAGAAATGAGTGGAGCATCCTCCGACCCTTCCACTTACCTTTGAGCGCACGCCGCGGCCACTGCGAGGGGCAGCAGCCAGACGCCAAAACACCTCATTCTTCTTATTCTGAACACCGCCATACTTTATGTTATGGGTTTGGGTTTTTGGTGGGGGGTTGTTTTTTTTTTGCCTTTTGTCAAGACAGACGCGGTCCAACTTATTCTTGCCAGTGCAGTAATTCCAATGCCCGGGCGCATGCGTGTTCCCGACCACAACACCGAGGAGCAGCGCTGCCGCTGCTGATGGAGGCGGCAGATGTAGCACCGAGTCCACGGACGAGATTTTAAAGGAGAACCGAGACTACAGGTTACTCGGGGGGGGGGGGCGCGGGGTTCTCCCCGGTTTCCTCACACCCGGAGTTGGCTGGTTTTTTTTTTTTTAGCTTCGCGGTTCGAATCCGCGGCGGCGAGGTGGAGACTGCGGGTGGGGTCGTCTCTCTCCGCTCGCTCTTTTAGACACCACTGGCGGCGCGCCCTGAGCAAGGCACACACCCCCCCCCCCCCCCCCCGCCCGCTGCTTCAGCAGAGGCTGCTCGGGGACTCCCGGCCGGGGTCTGTGACTCGGACCGGCTCCTCGTGTAAGCGCGTGTCACGTATTGCGCGCGAGGCAGAGCGGCAGGGGCGAGCATCCAGCGCCGGTCCGCGAACCGGCAACCCGCGCGCTCACTTCAACGGCCGCGAGCCCGTGATGAGACCAGCAAACATCACCCGGTCTATTATTGGCCCATACGTCGTGTTATATTTGCGTTTATTGTGTGTTTATTGCCCCCAAAAAAAAGGATTATTGATCAGTGGTGTCAGTGGCTCTGCGCGTGGCTGCGAGGCCGACGCCGCACAAGGGAGATGAAACTGTGCTTGTAGTTTTAGGTGAGTGGCGTCAGGTGGATCCCATGGGAGGACTGGGGGAGGGGGGGGGGCGGAGCAGGCTCACCGTGCGCTCACTCCTTCCAGAAGAAAAAGACGAAGGAGGAAAAAAAAGAAAAGAAACAAAAAACACCCCGGCTGTCAGATGGTGACTCTGTCCGTGGTGCTGAAATTAGTGACGCCCTCTCTCTCTCTCTCTCTCTCTGTCTCACTGTCTCTCTCTCTCTGACTCTGTCCATGGTGCTAAATGTGCTCTCCTCACTGACTACGTCGGTTTCTCTCCACGCAGAAGGAGGGGGGGTGGGGGTTCCGTGCTATAAACGCATCCCTGCCACAGCAGTTGATCACGCATCGATCCCCACGCATTCGGGCCTCTGTGGAAAACGAGCAGCGGTGTCAGTGTAGTGCCATGGGTCGGGTCGGGTCGGGTCGGCTGTTGGAAGCGGGATGCCCGGAGCGGAGCAGTGCGCCAGTGAAGCCTACACTCGGCACATGCACGCTCGCGGCTCGACGCACCGGTGAGCGGGATGTGCGCCACGCTGTGTAAACTCGTGGTTATGGTGGGATCAGAGACGGATGGCAGAGCAGTCAGCCCCGTGTAGGAGTCCTACAGCGGCTGCCACTGGCTGAGAGAGCAGGGCAGCAGAAGTGAGCCCACCAGCTAGACTCTAAATGCACTGTACTGTGAAGGCACAAGTACAAACGGCTGTCCATAATATGATTCTGCTCATGTTGAGGTGCTGGTGATTTGTTCATTGTTTATTGATCAAATATTGGAATACATTTTATTATTGAAAATATCACATTTCCTCACCCTGTTTGACCTGATGGGGGTGCTGTAAAAGGCTGAAGCATTTAAAAGTCAAATTAAATGCAAAATGAGTTGGATAATAATAAATGTTTTAGTTCCAACTCTGTTACACAAATTGGTAAAACATCTGCAGCAGGGTGGATATGAAAATATTGTGAGATGAAGATTATTTTGGCAGCTGCGTATTTGGCGCTTGATTCATTTTATAAGCCTCCACGCATCAACAATCTAATTTATTTGTATGTAAAATATATTTACAGTATCTTGCATAGAATTTGTGTTGCATTGTAGCAGAGGTAACAACAAGGTAAAAGCTGGGGTGGCGCATTGTTTGGGGATTAGAAATTCTCCATATTAAGTTTCCTCAAGCAAGAATGTAGTTGAAATGCACTTAAACCAGCACATTTGAACATGGTGTTGCAGTCTGTTCTCCTTGACATATTAAGTGAATTTACAGTTTTAAATGGCAGCACCTGCACAGATGATTTGGACCCTGCAAAGCTTTGAACACTCACATATCAAAGTGCTTTATGTCAGACCTCTTTTGTAGCTAATAATTGATATTAAACTTATGTGGTCCACCTCTGTGGCAGTGTTTCGTTATGTAATTACTTGAGAGCACAAGTACTTTTTTGATAGTGTTTACATTACTTTGTCTCCTCCATAGAAATAAGGTATATTTAACCTCAACAATAAGCTACCTCTTCAACACACTGCCACTGTTTTGCAAGACGTCTGTAGAGACAGCACAGATTTAATGTAGTGTGCATATACAGAAGGATGCTGCTGAACTGGTTGTGGTGCAACCTGCCTGTTACCTACTAGTGGTCACTGCAAGAACTCTGATGTGCTTCTGAGGAAGCGCCTGTGTCTGCTCCGGGGCATACAGCAGGATCAGCGCCACAGATTGCACCCATGACATTTGGTACATCTTTCCCTAATGGGCCTGCCACCATGTTTCACATCAATTATGTAATCAACCAAAAGAAATGGCTGCCGTCAGATTCAAACGCACACTTGCTGTGTGTCATCCAAGCACAGATTTTACTGTCATGAAAAGCAAGTCAATCTACCTACGTCTGGTTGGGTGGCACATACGTTACGTAATCACTATCAATCAATGGTGCACATATTGTGACCTCCTTTAGTGCACATTTCATATCTCACTAATTTTCATTAGAGGGCGAACAGATGGTAAAATCATAGAGCGCTTCACCTTTGTGTGTACAAAAAAAGGACTAAGTTGGATTTTAACCCTTCAATTTCAGTTGGTGGACGTTCACATCCCTTTTGAAACTGATGCTGATGCAAGCAAACACACACTGTGTTATGACCTGCTATGCTCTTGTTAATGCCTGATTTACTGAATTGTTCCGTATTCCCAAAAGGGCTTTAACCCTCCTCTTATCTCTCTCTATGTCTGTTAGACATCTTCTTACTGAGAGGAATATAATGACTGCTTTTTTGAGCCCCTCACTGGAACACCATGCATTTCAGCCAGCTCAATATTTACGTTGTCCTGTACTGGTGAATAAAAAAAAAAAAGGATGTCCTCATGGTCTGAAAAAAAGGCAGTTGTGTTGTTCCATGTCAGTAAACAGGGGATTTTATTTGCTGGCATCTTGGCAAGATGATGGGAAATGTGCGTGTGTGGGGAAGAGGCTTGTGATTTCTCTCTCACTCTGTATGTGTGTGTGTGTGTGTGTGTGTGCCTGAGTACACAGATAACACATCTCAGTCCATCGCCTGCCATGACACTGACTTTTGTTTCGTGCATACAGTTTGATGCCAAAAGCTGTAGTTCTTCACACATGTACACACTTGGTCATGGTTTACCTTTGGCCAACCAGCTTTTTGCCCCCAAATGGGAAGTGAGTGGCCGCTTTCGGACTTTGGAAAGACTTATTTTATCCTCACATTGTGAGTAATAGAAGTAAAAACACACACCCACACACTAAACAATTTGTGTGAGGCACAGAGTAGCTTTTTATTCATTTGGTGTGCAACGATTTGGGGGTGTTGAGACATTGTGGGGAGGTTTTGATTGATCTTCTATCATTATATATTCCTAAAAAAGCAATTTCATTACAAGAACAGATTCATATTTATTATAATGTGGAGTTTACCCATTAAGTGGTGTGCCTATAATTCTACCTCTACCCGCCACATGTCCCATTTATGAATGTTTCCTCAATTAAACGTTGTTAAAGCTATTGTAAAACCTCCCCAAATATTGGCAAACGAATAAGGCCAGCGCAATCAGCTTTTATTTATTTACGCATTTCAGGCATGTCCATGGGGAGGGTGGTGGGTGGATTACTATGCCGTGCTTAATAAACCTCTACAGCTTGTGGTCTTACTGTGGAGTTTGCACCTGGTCTGTTCTCAGCAGGTGACACCTCCCATGAATCGACTGTCTGATATCCATCCAGCCCCACAGAGATGGAGCGGCAATATGCCAAAGCACATGGACAAAATACAGTGGCATCGTTTCACCTATTTACTGTCATGACTGTGTCTTTGAAATTGCCATGAACCCTGTGGAGAAACAATACATACATACATAAATAAATGTTGGCTGTGTATTTATCTTTTCTATATGTATCTATTGTGCTCATAGATTACTCGTGCATTTAAGCTTAGCTGTCAGATCAAAATTTACCAAACAACACTCTTTCAAAAGTTAACACACATCATTTATATTACAATCAAACACAATTTGCCAGCCAGAGATGAAAATTGCCCTCTGCCTGTAATTAAAACACCTCTCTGTATTTCTCTTTTATGTGTACTGCAATTACAGCATTGACATTGCTGTTTAGAGCTCCTTAGCTCAGCAGTGTAGCTTTATTATGGGACTGCGGAAGGTACAACTTATTGATAAGGTGAGCATTTAGGTCAAAGAGATATTAAAAGACATCAGAAACCAACAACAAAAAATAAAAACAACAACTGACAACCAGCGAAGTGTAGAGTAATTATAGCCGACTAAAGTTCACTTTTATTTCTGGACAGAAAATACACATAACCACATAGTTACAGTCGCGCAGTGGAGGAGGAAATCTTTAAATACTTTGTCCCTCAGTCATAGTTGCAATATTACAATGTAAAAATACCCCATTACAACTTAAGGTATTACCAGCATGTATTTAAAGCATCAAAAATAAAAGCACTCATCATGCAGAGTGTCCTCTGTCAGTGTTACATTATTAAATCTAACAATATTGGATCATTGATGCATTACTGTGTAAGCAGCAATCTTAACTTCTTTAAATTGTGTTAGGTAGTTTAGTCTACTGAATACCAATGCATTATGTTATAAGCTCAGATGTGTTTATATGTGTAATTTGCAAATTAACTAGTGACTATAGTGTAAACATAGTGGACTACAAAGTAATATATTTGCCTGTGAAATGAAATTGAAGAATGAAGTAGCATAAAATGCAAGTGTAGTACTCAACTAGAGTGCAAGTACCTCAAATCATAGCTTTGGTAATTCTAATAGGTTCTGTTGTTTATGATGACATTGTACTCACTAAAGTAATTGCTGGCATCTCAGAATGTGGCAACATTGCTAAAACTGGGGTTGTCAAAAAAGAATGGACAATCAGAAAGGTTGTAAACAAGTTGACAATTTATCCAGATTATCCTAAACCAGTTTATTTGGATATAAAACAGAAAGAGATGTCTCTAATAATCCCTCATTGCACAGGAAAACAGTGAGCGTGCACAACTATGACACTAAGTATGAAAGCCGATCTGTAAACTGTGATGACTGTTTTCAACAGACTCGACAGTTTAGCTTATTTCCCTTTTTTTCCTCTTTTAAATAAGTTTGACTATTCTGTTTTTACACAGTCAAAAACCCAACTAATCCTCCTCGTCAGGACTGTGTGGGTGCGGTTTGATCCGATTTTAATGACAGTACTGGCAACATAAGCAAACAACTCCAAAACATCATTGACAACATGTCATTAGAGTTTGATTCAAGTGCTGCTAAACTCTGATTGCTTCACAGACGTGTGTTACATTGCCACATGAAAAGTTCAAAACTCTTCTGACTTTGCCATCACATTTGGTGTTCATTTATGATAACACCGCTCAACGTGAAAAGCTGATTGAGAAAATTTGTTTTAAGCATCTTTAAGTAGGAAAATGTACATAGTTACACTCCACCGCTACAGTGTTATGGCATATCTTTGCAATGTAACCCCTAATGCATTCTTATATCTGGTATAGAACAATACTTTTCAGTGTTAAACTGAGTCTTTAAAGGTTTTGTATTCATGATGTCCCAGCTCATTGGAATGTCTTTCTATCAGTGATAAATCAGAAGCACAGTCATCAATATGCCACTGAAATATCAGGGTACCAAAATAAGCCTTTTATTCCTACATCAAGGCTGCAATAGTCTGACACTTTCACCACAAATTATGTTCATGAATTTATCACCATACAGTGGTTGCACTCCATCTGTCAATGTTCACCTTTACCTTGAGGCAAAACAGCCCATCGGCATTGCCTCAAAATGCCGCTGGATGTGTTCTGGACTGCAGGGTTTCTATGCAAGCCCTGGCACCACCAGAGGGCTGCTGTTGGCCAGGATCTCCACCCGTCCCAGGCAAAAGTGTCTCGGTGGTGGTTTCGACCTCTGAAGTGTAGATAAGCAGGACAAACGAAGTCCATCAGCCAACCTTTATGCCTCATTGCCCTCCTTCTACCAGAGGAGGCGCCACCTGCTACCTCTCGAAGGTTGCGGTGTCCTTCCCTGCCTAGCCACCACCAAAATAAACAGATATAGCTTGCCAATTCCTTGCCTACCTTCACACACTCTCTCTCTCTCTCTCTCGCGCTCTCTCTCTTCATCTCTGTCTCACTCTGCCCCTGACAGACGTTGGTCATCACTGCCAGAACTGCTGACAGGAGTCCAGGTTGAGTGTCAGCTTTAGCCACAGTTGGAATCGGTGGAAAGAGGGAGGGAGCAATGGAAGGAGGGAAGGATAGGAGGATTATTGAAGGGCCTCTGCCAAAAGCCCCTCTTTTGGTGTCTTGGCGGCAGAAGTGACGGTTTAGACGGTGACACAGGATGATAACACAGAAGTTGGCTTCTAGTGTCGCCGTGTCTCCATGCCACCTGCAGATTACAAAGCTGAGTGAAGCCTTTACTTGATGCCATTCAAAGTTGCACTTTCAACGTGGGATATTACCTAGTTAAATATGGGAGACCTTCACTTATGGAATATATATTATTGTATGTAGGTACACTTAGTTAAATTTAGGTTTTTTTCTCCCCAATAAGCAGCAGGAATAAAAGGTTTTCATTGAAAATTTTTATTGAAAGTAAACCAATCCTTGTATGTATTCAGGTGAATAAATTAAAACCTTGACAGACAACCAGCTGCTTTGCCCAGGTCAAGCTTAATCCGATCAACTCAGTTTGAAGACACAGCTCCGCAGAGTTGGCAAAGTACCACCTCTGCAGGCTCGCTGACTTTGACTTGACATTGATTATTTTTCCATAACTTCTTGCGGTAACCATAGAGACTGAATACTAACTCTCTATTCTTACATCTGCTGGAGGAGGAATATCATTTGCAAGGCAGTGTTTCAGAATATCAGGACAAATTTAGCATTAGTTAAATGGTTTGTACGTTTTTCAGAATGGAACAAAGGCTGAAATAGCAAAACATTTAAAATTTAAGGATATATGGCTTATCGTCTGCACATTATGGTTGTTTTGGTATGGTGTGTGTGTGTGTGTGTGTGTTATTCTCTAGCTTTGTGGTTGAGTTTCAGACGTCAGAGTCTGGATGTTTTTGTCAAGTGGCTATGAGTATATGTTGTTAATTATAATGAGAAATAAAATACGGCTTCAGAGTTTTTCATGTTGACACAATTTCCTAGATATTTGACTATTTTCACTTGATACTTGATTGCAGTGATAAAGGGAAGTGTACCGTTGGTGCCAGCGATCCAGTCATTTAGGAATTTCATCACATTGACACAAGAGTTACATTTTTTTTGTTTAGTTTCTTTTGAGTGATGGCTTTGAGAGATTTTTCAGAGACAAACCAAGTTTTGTATTACACATAATGCATTGATGTGGTGATTGCACTCAAAGTTTAGTTTGTTTCAGAAAATAAAAAAAAGTGAAAAATAAGCATTTCACCCAAAATGAAATAGAAACACGTTTCTAAAGTGACACATTCATACACACATTGTTGCACGTACAATGCAGTGCTTTGACAATCACTACAAATGCACTGTATTTTAATGCTTTGCCCAAGTACAATAGCTGACCACATAGAGAAGGACATCTGACGCATGCCTCAGCATAACACGCCCATTTATAACCGTAGTCTAAATCTGATCATATAAAAAGTATGAAATAATAAATTTGAAGTCCTACTTAAATTTTATCTAATAAAGTACATTGTCAATGTTCAGCTTGTGTTTGGCCTTCTCTGTATTTCTTTGTATTTCACTGGGGGCTGTTGGCAGATTTTATGCTGCTGAAGTTTTCTTGCCTTTTTGTTCAGTTTTTTTTCTGTAGTTGTCAACTCAGGCAGTAAGAAGATGAAGTTGTCTTAACAAATTGTCTCGCAGTGAAAATGGATCGGTTACCATCGAAATGGTTTGATTTCTTCATATACTCCTGTTATTTGTGTAATGTGCTTGTGTAATGTATTATGTGTTCATATGCACTGCACATTCACAAGCTATTCATAATATATGTGTGTCTGTGTTGGTGATGTGCCCCAAGTGTTGTGACGACAGTCCTGTGTCTTTTAGAGAAAGGATCAATTATTACATGCATAACATTTACATTTCAATAACAAATGCAAACCTTAAGGCAATAAAGGTTCTTAAATTGACTTCTGTGTTTTTGACTGCCTGTATTCCCTTTCTCTGTACTGCAGGCTGTTGGCAGCTGTCCAGCACAGTTCATTGTGAAGCTTTTGGCTGCAGTCTGGCGATAGGTCAGCCGAGGCGGTGAGGACAACTGTTTTCTCAAAATCAACATTTATTTTATCTTCCTATATTATATGGTTTGGTCTCCATGGAAACTGCAGTGGAAATTTTTTCCCAACGTCGAATCCACTGGAGGTGGTGCAGCACATCATGTCTAAGGAGCAGAGATTTTAAAGAACTACTGTTGGTGTGCGCTGTTTTTGGATGTGGGGCTACGGGGGTTGAGGGGGAGAAAAAGGCTACACCAAGACCCAATTTATTCAAACCACTACATTTAATGCAGGTCCTAAGCAATGAGGCTACTGAAAACACATACTGCATGTTCATCCAACAACTATCCCATGCACATAATACCATGCATGATATATAACCTCTCATCTATACATTTAAGTTACGTGGGAAGTTATGGATTTTCTAACCCCTAACTCCAGACCTAATACCACTGCCTAACCCTAATCCCTAACAACATCCCTAAATTTAATTTTTGACCACTACATACTGACTGAACCTCAACTCATCCACTGGCCTTAATTACTACTAACTGTACCCTAACTCTGCACGTGACTTCATTCGAGTTATGACCAGAGATTCCACACCTTTCTATTCTCTCTATTCTCGTGAACACATTTAGATCTTAATAGTCTAGAAATACACAAACATTCCTCCACACATGCTGAGTTTCTCCTACTGTAAGTGGTTACCATAGATACCACATGCTGAGGCTCATGAAGTACAGTGATGAAGTCCATCTCACGTGGGAGAGATATCATGTATTTATAGAAGCACTGTGGTGTGGCCAGAAATGAGTTTAGACAATGCAGTTTTTTGTTGCTTTTTTTGGGGGGGGGGTAATAACAAGCAATGTAGTGCTGCAGAGTGTAAGAAGTACTGTGAGCTACAATGTACTAGTAACTTAGCAGTAACTTTGAATCGCCATTGTATATACTACGTCAGTGTAATAAGGATCAGTTGGATGTTGGAAGTATCTGACCATAAGATGTTCTGCAAGGCATTCGGGATTTTCAGATTCTGAGCCAGAGGGGTCGTTCTTTCTTCTGCTTCTTTCGTTCTTTGTCATCTATTTCTGCAGCCTTTCTTTCCCCCGTCTTCCTCACAGCATGCCTTTGTGTATGTCAGTGTCAGTCTGTTTTCCACAGAGAAAAAAAATAAAAGGACACGAATGACTAGCACTGAGCGAACAGCTTAACAAAACCCCATCTCTCTGGTTCTGCCATTTGAAAGCTGCTCTTCCTTCAAAAGGTCAGCGCGTTTTTGAAAGTTTCTTGCAATAATCTGATAGCTTGGCACACAGCTGCATGTTGTGGGGATTCGAATACAGAGTACATATCATGACATGTTTTAATTAAATCCTATTTTGTTGAATAATGAACTAATTAACTCCCACTGAAGGCTTTTCCTTCATCAAAACACGTTGGATTTGGAAGTATGTCCCCTTATCTTCCCCAAAGTAATTGTACTTCTGGAATTGACATAATTGAATTGCTACCCACCCCGGCATACGTAGTGCATTGTTCTCATGGAATGAAGCATACCTAATTGCCATCCATCATAATCACTGCGCCTTTTCATCTCAATTCAGACCTTAAGTCTAATGAACGGTTCGGTGATTATATTTTGTGGAAATATTGTCTATTAGATATAATAGCCTCCAATTATTTAACATTGTTCACTTGACATGTGCTTTAAAAACTAATGACCAGTTACAGAGACGGTAGGAATTGGGCCAGATGGAAGACAGAATGAGACGTCAGAACATGTTGGTTAGGGCAGGATAATCAATAAGTCTGGTGAAATGACTCGCCTAGCTGACTATTATCTCTATTGGTTTTAAGGTTCAAGGGTTAATATTTTTTTTTAAACGATTTTCATTTAAGTAGCTCTTAACTTAGCCATTTAGTCTAGTCATCTACTTCTCTACTCTCTGCAGCACTTATTGTGGACGTTTGGACTGACAGAGCACGCTTGCTTCAAGACTTGGAATCCGCAAAGACAGTGATCCAGTCAGGAAGACAGGCATTACATTGTGATAGCTTTCCATACGTCTGTCAGCCAGCCATTTAGGAGATGCATTTAGTGACTCAGCATGCCATCCTATCAATCGGCCATTTAGCCAGACCGACAGACAATTAACCAGCCAGCAAGCCTGTATACCCATGAAAATTATCACTATACTGACAGGAAATCAGGTGGGCAAACAAGGCAGACAAGAAACTGAATGCAAGAACACTCATGTGAGTGCACATATAGAACCCTGATTTAGGCAATCAGCTCTAAACAATATTGTGTGGCTGCAGACCTCTCGCAGTATAAAGTGCGTTTTCAGTATTGTACAGTGCTAATTTTGTATGAATACCGAATAGATTCTCTAAAAAATGGAGAGTAATGACTGCGTCGGTGTGTCCGGTGCATGATACATAATGCTACCAGCTATAGAAGTGGATGAAAGAGTAATGGCTCTTGTCTGTGTTGTGCGTGTGTGTGTACACTATATCCATATTGCTTGCGACGATAGAAGCCTTTGCACCCCACCAATCAGGAACAGAATAAATTCGCTCCTGTTCTGGCACATCCGTAACCTCATCCAGTGCCGGCAAAGTGAATCAGGTCAGGAGCCTTTCGTGGTCAGTGCGCTGTGATTGGTCAGATGAGCTGACCTCAGTGATGATAAGATCATGTTGATCACAGCATTAGGGTCAGATTACTTTGTCTACCAGTAAGCATAAGGAGAAACTGAAACAGCAACTTGTCCACAAATGATATAAAATGCATTCTAAAATACTACTTTAATGTGTATGTGACTACTGCAGCTTCTCCTACTTGCTTGCTACTGCTATGTCTACCACTCCTACTGCTATTCTGATATATGATAGTGTCATATGAAATCCTACTGAACCTTGTACTTGCACTATGACTATAAAGCCAAAATCTCCCAGTAATAACCAGAGGTTGTCGGGGAGAAAACCAAGAGGAATCTTTCAATTTATCAGATGCTTTACAGTAATGTCTAAACTTCTTTCAAAATTGTAAGTCTGGATCTAACAGTGATCCATTGTTGTTTGCATGTGATTTAAATCAGATTTTGATACTATTATGTAACTTGTGCTTTGAGTACAAAGAGACCAGAGTTGAAGGATTATGTTGCATAATCAGTCTCCACATTTTAAGGCTGTCAGAAGAATATTCTATATTTTTCTTCCTCACATGAATTATTGATAACGTGACTATGATACCACTTATAATGAAAAAGTAATGCCGTGCTGAAATAATGCGTTCTAGTTCATTGATCAGCGGAGACATCATGTAGCGAAGACAAGTTGGAACATCAGAAAACATTGGATCTTTTTTTCCCTATTGCAGGAATAGTTTTTTTTGTCAGCTTAATGGTCAAGTTAGGTTTAAGTATGTCAATAGATCCCTGACTCATAGTGTTATCTTTAACACATTCTTGTTCCTTTTGATTGAATGTTTTTTTTTTCCCACCCAACCTTTAAACTACAGCAAAAGCCACTTTTGCAAGGTTTAACATGTTCTTCTCTACTTTGCCTCTGCTGATGCAAAGCCATCAGCTGGTGGTTGTGCATGTTTGTAGATGTGCCCCCGAAAGTGCACCTTTGCAGCGCGCCAGTGAAAATGATGCAACGTCTTGAATTGTGTTCTGCCACCCGAAATAAACCAGCCTGGTAGGAGTAGCTGACTTTGACCGTGGGGTGTTTTCCCCGCTGCTCCTGGTCTGTGGATATTGTGAGTTTGGAGATGCACTAAATGTATCTACCACCTACTCCACTCAACCAGCCAACCACTATACAGTATGAATCACAGTTCATCCTGCTTTATCTCCATTAGCAATATTCTGCCTCTTGCATGACCATGTCTTTACACGCACGCACAGGCAACAAAAGCTGAGCAGGCGGTAACAAAAATGATATCATTTAATTTTACTGCAATCAAAAGGTCACTGGGTATATACTGTCCATTGATATGATGCTGGATTTGTGCAAGCTCTCTTCCTCCTCCTCCCTCCCCCCCACCCTTCTCTCTGTTTTCTCCATCGCTCTTTTCTCTTCACCCCCCCCCCCCCCCTTAATCAAACTGGCACAGCAACCGTCATCATTCCCATCAAACAGAATTATGTTCTAAATATCCAACTCACACTTGAGACAAGTGTAATTCTTCGGTTAACGTGAATGTCCCTCCTCTTCACTCTCTTTAAAAACTCTTCAGGTTTTTTTTGGTTGTTTCTTTTCTTCTCTGCCCCCCAACTGAGCGACCGAGGCTGAGGCGGGCGCAGCCGCACTGAGGAGGGACGTCAGGTCGTGCCGGACTGGCGCGGTCTCCTCGCACCGTCCGCAACTCAAAAAAACAAACCAGAGACCTGACCCGTCGACTTTCAGAGGACGGAAGATGCTGATTTCTAAAAAGTTGACCGGGGCTTTCTAGTTGTGGGGTGTCTGCGAGGGATGGCGTTCCTTTTAACTTGCTTCTTCCTGTCTTGGTGAGTGGTGGCAACTCTTCCCTCCGCACGTCCCCGGGACCTTTGCGCGCGCGGCAGCCGAACACCGGGGACCGACGCGCATTTTTGGGGGAACTCTTGTGTTTTCGGGCCGCGCCGTCATCTGTTGACGCGAGCTGTCATTGATGCATGTGTGCTTTAGTTACAGTGCCGGCGGCGTTCGGGGGAATCAGCACGGCGACACCAGCATCTACTTGGATAACATCACGCGCATACTGGACAGATTGCTGGACGGCTACGACAACAGGCTGCGACCTGGATTTGGAGGTATGCATATGTACCGATGGCACGTTGGATTTTGTGCGATGTTGCTGCATGAGCTGTTGGATCGACCCCCCCCCCTCCTCTCAGACGGCAAAGTTTCACTCCTGTTGTGTGTGTGTGTGTGTGTGTGTGTGTGTGTGTGCGCGCGCGCACAATGTTTAATTTTCATGTAGTTTTTGTGCTGCAGGTTCCCTTTCATGCAGTTATGACAAAAAAAAAATAAAAATTACCAGCTAGCAGAGTTTAAGAATCAACTTAGAATCAATCTCATGT
>JAVQJV010112431.1:0-11216 GCA_036024995.1 Gadopsis bispinosus
TTTCCAAGCAGTCCATCACATGCTTATTTCATGATCACACTATTGTTTTGTTAAATCTGTTAACATCTGTCTGCTCCATTATTTGCAATCCTGAATACTACTTTCTTTTAATGTTGCTGGTGTTTTTACGTGTTGTTAAATTCATAATAGTTGTATTGGAGTGGATATTGTGTATAATGCCCACTACACTAGTGATAAATCCTCCATCATGTTTTATGCATGGTTCGACATAATCATGGCCACAAAAAATGTGTTTGTGGCCACCAGATACTCCATGTAGGTGGCCACCAAGTTTGATCCCTATACTTGATATTCTTTGCCTTCACCTAGGCAATGTTACAGTTCCACAAACATCCTGATTCCAAACTAAGAAACTGTGAGAGAATATATTTACCATATTTTTAAAAAGAACTTTGAGTTTTCAATTTAAATAAATTAATATTATATAAAATAAATAAAATATATTTTATTCATTTTAATGTCTTTTCATTTATTGAAGTGTCACAGTCTTACTTAACTGTGACACTGTAAAATTGTGTAAAATTGCCTTTTCTGTATTGTGTGGTTCCCTATTTTACATTTGGGCCACCAAAAATGTATTTTGGCCACCAAATTTAGGGCCTGTGGGGCCAGTGCTTGAAAATATTAGCATTTATCCCTGATATGTACTTTTATGTCACAATATCGGTATAAATAGCTGTTTTTAGATCAAATAAACACACGTGATTGTTTTGGGCTCATCCATTCTTAACAATATTAAAGCAGGTACTTGGAAAAATGAAGACACTTCACATTCATGCAAAAAATTTGTAAAAACTGCAAACAAATGCATTTTTATTGCAAATATTCTAAACTGATTAACTGTGTTTCTGTCCAGTCTTTACAACAAATCCCATTTGCACACTTGGATGGAGTAGATGATGAATGGCCAGAGGGTTAAAAATAAAGATAGCTACCGGTGTATAAACAGTATGGCAAAATCTCAAATGCAAATAACAAATATATTGTCTCATGCCTTGCATGATATTTTCATCATCATTCTAATCCGAAGTCACAACATACAATAACAGTGCTTGTCCCAGTCGATGCCAATGAAAACAAAGCACCAGAAACAGGCTGCTTGGCATTTGTTAGTTTTTGTCATTTGTGAGTGAGGCCCGGTGGATAAACAGGAGCATAGCAGCATGGCTACACAAAAAAGATATACAGGCACTTTATCCATGTGGAAATAAACAGCGTGGTTGCATTTCAAGTGAAGAGCACCAAGCAGAGCTCTGTGTCCACTTGATTTGGAGTGTTTGTCTTACTTCCGGTCTGCTATCGGGGTCAGGAAACGCACACAATGGGAGTGTACGAGCCTCCTGGCCTACCCACTTCCTGCTTCCTCTCTAAGTCTCTCTCTGACATACATACATGCACACTCGCAAGTACAGATTGGGTGACATTTGTATTCTAGAACAGCTTGAAGGAGCACAAGTTAGCAGTGGCATGAAGGTGTGCGCTTGCTTGCGGCTGTGCATCTGTGTGTGTGAGTGTAGGTGTTTAGCAGTCTTTGTTGGTTCAGCTGTGTTTAAAAAAAAAAAAAGTGCCATTTATGTAAGCGTGAGTTAGGTAAAATAATACTAAAACAAATTTAATCTACATGTCTATTTTACTCACTGGTGCACCAAAAGCATAGCATTGCAGTGTAGTTATAACAAAAAGCTTTTCATGCAACTGAATGCCATTTTCGACATATTTGACCACAGCTCTTCCCCGATTTTAACACTCTCTTTGCATTTTCTCACCCTCCTTTTTGAGTGTGTGTCTGTGTGTGAGGAGAATAATTATCTGCATTCACGTGACCGCAATAGGTTCCACCATATTACCTTCCCATGTGATGAATAACCGACGAAGAGCCAGCCAGAGGTGCTAAGATTCTAGCTTCATTATAATAGAACACATTGCCTTCTCACTTCTATAACAGGGATTGAGTGCAGTGTCTCTTTTTGTGATTCATTTATGTGGCAGGATTTGCCCATTTGTCTTTTTTGCATGATTACATGTACGGTCAAGACAAACGCAGCAAATGATTCAGCAATGCACAGAGATACAGACGCTTGAATTTTATTGAGACATTGGTGCAATAATTATTATCTAGGCATTATTGCACCAATGTCTCAATTCATTCTCCTGTGATACTGAGGCGTCGATGTACATTGCCTTTATACAGATGGTTTCACTCTACAGTTCTCTAACTGGCTGTCTGACATTTAAATGATAGCACATGGGAACATACTGTGTGTATGTTAAAAAGGTATGAGACTAAGGCCTTTGTTGGTCTCATTTGTCAAAAAATGTCTGTGAAACTCAATGTACTTCAGGGATAGATGCTAATATATATAAAGCAAAGGCAATTTAACGCAACTTAACACCACCTTCCTTAACTGTGACACTTCAATAAATGAAAAGACATTAACAGAATGAAAATATATATTTTATAATTTATTTAAATTGAAAGGTTTGTTGTAAACATATGGTACATATTCTCTCACAGTCTCTTAGTTCATGAAACCCCGCCCCCCATGCCTGTGCCTCACTCTCACTGGCTTCCTCATGCAGGTAGAATCATAGAAAGTTTAACTAAAAGGTACAAAAGAATTGGGATGTTTGTGGAAATATAATGCTGCTTTGGTGAAGGCTCACAGTATAGGGATGAAACTTGGTGGCCACAGGAGGCCACCTACATGGTTAATGCCGAACCCTGCACTTCATGAATGGACAGCAACTTTAGAATAATGTCTGCACTGATAGTTTGGGAGTAAAAATGAAAGCTAGCCGGCTAAAGGGAAGCTACAGTAGCTTACTGGAAAAAAGAAAAACACTGAGGCAGTCAGATTTTGAATGAGGTTTTTTTGCATGAAGCCTTGTATAGTCTTAAGGCATGCGCTTGCACACAGGCACATGCCCTAGAATTAATTCACATTCTATTCATTTAGTGAATTGACACAAACTGCACACACTTTACTTTAAGGACAGAACAATCTATTTATAGTGGCACTTTTTTTTTTCCTCTAAGGTCATGGGGGTTAAAGGAAATCAATAAGAACGTGAAAAAATGCAGAAAAAGAAGTTTGATACCTGGAGGTGAGCACGTCACGCTGACAGGGATGTGAAATAACTTGGAGTCGGGGCCGAAGTAGCTGATGCTGCAATAAAATGTAAGGATGACAGAGTAGTTTCCAGGCCGTGGAAACAGATTAAAGGCAGGGCGTGATGTTAAACAATAACCAGCGATCAAAGGTGCTCAGAAAGTTGTCTAGTTGCATGCTAGTTTTGGGGATTCATGTAAAACATATCCTCTTCTATGCTCATACATACAACAGTGAATAAACCATTTGCCCTCAGCCACAGATGTTTCACAAAGATTAGAAATGCTCGTGAGTGCCCATCACCAGCATCTTCGACGCAAACCGAAAGGAACACGAAGCTTCTCAGATTACACCTGCGTCACTCCCCGAGGCAGACTGGTCAATGACATTAGAAGATGTGACGCTTGTGTCCACCTGCCTGTGGTGCAGTTGAGATGATTCGTAGACTTGTCAGATTGTGCGTGTTTGCATGGGTGTGTATATATTTATTGTGCTGTATATATCTTAGTATTTGTCTTGCTTTGCACACAATACATGTATTGCAGCAGATATACAAGAATTACATTGGCAGATATTCCCAAAATGTAGTTGTACATTCTCTTTTCAGTGCAAGTCAAGGGGAGACAGTAAGAGAGGATTGTGTCTTCAGTCAAAGGACTTAGGTTTATCATCCCATAGTCAGACAAAGCAGCAGTATTCGTAGCAGAGAATGTGGAAAAGGTGCAAAACAACTGCATATAGTCACAAATATGTAATCAATCCACACAAGTGCAAAGTTATGAGCAAATCTCAAAATGAGAGATACACAACCAAATAGTAAATATGAAATCTTGGAATGACTCTTTTTGTTTTAGATAGTCTTACAAATAAACTTTCCACAGTTTTAGTTTTTTTTGTTTTGTTTTACAGCTTATAGGAATAAGAATGTATCAATGAATGGATGGATAATAACACGCTAAGCATGCATTTCTGTGTCTGTGTACAAAAGGCGAGTGCCGGTCAGCTGCCCCTCTTCTATCTGCTCTTCATCTCTGCAACGCCCCCTGACTGCATATGTGCTCCTTCAAAAACACTTCTTTCATTCTCTCCTTATGTAGCAGCTGAAAACATCGGGTTAAGTAAGAAAGGAATGATTCCATCTAAGTGAGTTCTGATTCATCAATGCCACATTCAGATCATTTTAAAATGATAAAATTTCAAAATAATTTATTAAAGGGTTTAACAGCCACCAATCGCACATTTTTTAATTTTTTTCACAAAGGTTTTTTTTTTTTTTTTTTTTTTTAACAAAACTGATCTGTCAACTAGAGACATGAACAACTCTGACCTTTTGAGACCCATTATATCTCAGAAACAGAGTGGGTTCATCCACTCTGTTCCCACCTTGCATCACCTTTTGCCAGTTTCAATGCCCACTGCTGGGCTCATTATCCGCTCTGCCTTCTGCTACCAAACACATCTGCTGTGGTTCTGTGATCCACTTGTTCCTTTTGTGTGTGTCTGTGCTGTGTGTGTACGTGTTTGTGTATGTATCTAAATACGGGTGTTTGCTCCGTTTTTGTGTCAAACCGGCAGTAATCGGGTCAGGTGGTTATCTAACTTGAGTGCAGGCAGATCTGTGACTGAGCAGCTGCATATCACTCTTTACTTTGGTTTAACCTGACGGGTGGGGCTCACCACATTGCGAAATGCAGAAAAATTATTCAAAATGTACAATTCTCACTGTCCAATCATTCTTGTGCTATCTGGCAGACATCGCCCATATGGAAACGGTGGTGAGGCTACAGGAAACACTAAAGATGGGTGATGTAATTCTGACGTCATCCGACGCTGGCAGATATTTTATTTCTGAATGGAGCTGAAGAGCTGACACATCCACTAATGAGTATAGGTTATAAAGCTGGAGCATCTCTTGTTGAGAGCATTTTTATAGCACTTCCTTCCACACACAGAGTGTTATTTAACTGCTTCATTAAAAGCATGATTTCTGCATCAGAGCAGGGTAGTTGGGATAGTAATGAAGCTCTCTCTCTCTCGCTCTCTCTCTCTCTCTCTCTCGCTCTCACTCACTCACTCGCTCGCACACACACTCGCTCGCTCGCACACTCGCTCGCTCACTCAGCTGGCAGTAAGTGCCCTCACCATGCAGAATGCGCCAGACAGAGACGCCACTTCTGCAGGCCTGGCTCCTCCCTCTGTGGCCCCTGCTTCACCCCATTGCAGGAGAACGAGGAAGGACACTGCGTGAGGGAGAGGCACCATCAGCACGGTATGAAATAATAAAAAAAAAAACACATGCATTCACTACACACACACAAGCCCCCACTGTTTTACTTTTACTACTGAGACTGATGTCGGGAAGGATGTCTGGCGGCCTGCAGACTAACATGTAATAACGCTATAAAGAAGTAAGAGGAGCACCCCTGGTTTGGTTTGATTTGGTTTACTGACAACATTCTCATATTTTTCTAAAATCCAACACGTCGTACTTTGTCAGAGAGAGAACGAGTCCTGGAGGGATTGTAATCGCTGTCCCCTGCTGTTTTCACAGTTCAACACACCTTAAGACCAGCATTACATCTGTTTGAATTACAGCTGAAATGTTACACATTCTCTGGTTCCAGCTTGTGAGTGTGTTTGCTGTATGAAAACACAGAAAATGTTGATCAATAACAAGGTGACGCCTTTTCTAATTCGAACCTCAATTCCAGTTTGATAACCTGCTTGAGTTTTAAATGAGTCAACAACAGTAGCTTCAGATTATTACAGTGCACGTAAATGTACAGGCTGACTTGCTGACATTCTTTCTATATTGTCGTTCTTTGTCACTGCCTCTTTTCAGTTGATGTCTCTCTGTCTTCCTCTTTCTCTCAAATTACCTAATGATTCTCCTTCTGCTCCCCTGCCAATGTCTTTATTCCTTCTCCTTTTCAGTATCTCATGCATCTCCTTCAATGTGCTCTTTTGTCGTCCTTGTTGTGGTCCTTGCTCTTCCTCCTTCTCCCATCTATATTTCTGAGAACTATGTGGTGTGTTCTCTTTAATCCGCCCCTGCTGTGTCTGCAACACATGCACCGCCCCGCACTGGCGGCTTTAATCACTTAGATGACATGCATCTCTCTCCCTCTTGCCCTGAATTTCCATCACTGAATCAAATGTCATTCAGTTAAAGAGCCACGCTGCGAAAAAAATCACATTTCTCTGATTTCCACGGCATGGCATTGCACTGCTGGCACACGCACTGTGTTTCAAGATTAGAGAGAGAGAAATGGAAACGTGTGTGTGTGTGTGTGTGTTCTCTGCAGGATTAATAATTTAGATGGGTCTGCGACAGGAGAGGATACGGTACAAACTTGGCTCGGATTATTGGCGGCAGCATCACAGAGAGAAGTAAACATGAGAAGGAGATGAGTGTGAGAATGTGTCGGAGAGAAAAGGTCACATCATGCAGAAGAAGAGAGGACACTCATGATGATGAGGCCTGGTCAGTTATTAGCATATGGACTTTGGATAGTATTTTTTTTGTCATATGTGATGGGGTGTGTGTGTGTGGTGTGTGAATCCAGCACATCATAGGCCTCAGCTAAGCTTTCTAAAGTGGTTACATAAACCCCAGAGAGACCACAGAACACAATGATCCGCATGGGAGACCGAATGTGTCTTTTTCACACTCACATGCGCACACACACACACACACACACACACACACAGACAAAAAATGTTAAAATAAACAGATTAAATATGCTGTATTTGGTTTGTCAAGGGCGGCGCACATCTCTTAGTGCATCAAAACACAATAACGTGCTGCTGCGTTGGTAGTTCGGCACCATTACTGCAAATTACACCTCTGAAGTCACTCTTGTCACTTACGTTGATGCCTGTGTTTTCAGGACGGAGCAACCAACTACCTAAAAATGTTTGTGAGCTTGCTAAAGCATGAAAAATACACATTTTCAACACTGAAATATGCATGATGCGTGTTATCGCTGCACCCCCAATATAAGTCAGTTCATTCTCTCTCTGTTTCCCGTCTTTCACACACACACACATACACTCTTACTTTTTTTGTCAGCAAGCACAGTTTGCGTCAGAAACCCATTTGTTCTTCTAATTCAATATTACTAAACCACATCATCATCATCATGCTGACTCACTGGCTCTGCAGCTAGGTCACATTTTCAGCAATTCTACTTTTTTTAAGGTTACATGTTTGAGAGAATTGGATTCTGCGATTTTATGTGTGTCAGAAAATGTTTTATAATTCCAAGTCTGCATGTACGAGAGTGGCAGGATGCAACTATGTCCTTTTAGAATGGAATGGAAATCACTCTGTATGGAGTCTAAAATGTCTAATATTTCACACACTCAGAGAGGTTGAAAGTGCACAGTAGTGGGGCAGACAGCACCTTTTATTGTAAGTAGGACCTGCTCGTATTTGACATGGAGGCGTGCACTGCCATTGGTAAACAGTACGCCTCGAAGCTACATACTTTGTTCAGAAGACGCACAAACAGACTGAATGTATTCGCTTTTTATATGCCATAAAATCATGTATGTGCTAAAGGCAGGGCTGTCTCCTCCTCCTGTAGCTCTCTTTTCTATATTGGACTCTGTTTAAGTATGCGTGTTTATATCTTTTTACATTTATGCAATATATAATGGAGCAACAGTCCACAGACTGTAAAGACACACAACATGAACAAATATCTTACAGCAATTTACTTTTATAACATGAAGGTGGATCAATAAACTACAGTTTTAGTTTGCTAAGAATGAAATAAGCATTGTTTCTCAGTGATAGAGTCAATTGCTAACAAGGCACACTGCATTTAACTTGTTGAAATGAAAAGAACCCTCTGCTATCACTACACTTTACATTTTGGGTAGACAGTGGCTACCAGTTCACCTGCAATTCTGGACCTACACTTTCAATCCAACCTGCACCACCTATTGTCTAACAGCAGCATCACTTTAGACCTGCTGATGTGGTCATGTGGAGACAAGGCAAGTGATTGCGTCTGTGATTTTTGATGCTATCAGCAGCTGCAGTCGATGACTGCTAGAGTTGCACTTTCTTTCATAAAGTGAAAAGAAAAAATGGCTGTGATTGAATCAAAGCTGTTATTTCACTTTGTTAATAAAAAATTTGTTTTTTAAGTACATTTATTTACTACATTTATATTTAATTATATTCGATATTACCAATTTTTAGGTATGCAAATATAGTTAAAATTATTATTTTTTTTTAATGTATACTGACATTATGCATTGACTTTGCACTGTAGAAACTAAGAGGCTATGAAGTGTTTATACACAAATTCTGGCAACTGACCTGAGTTAACATTATTTTCTGTAGTTTATTGCAGACTTGGATTGTTTTCCATATTCATTTTTAACAAGATGGATTAAAAGACAGGTGTGACTGTTTATTTAAGGTTAGAATATTTCCTGTATTGACTCGAAGCTCAGCAGCCAGCTGTGACTAGCTATAACAGGTGGGAGAGTGACTCACTGTCACAAATATGTCACCTTAGATTTCATGGGCAAAATTACATTTTAACTGCGCCACTCCCTCATTCTAAAACCAGACTTTCTAATAAAGTACATACGAGTTTCTGTCTGAATTTGGACCTTTTTGTTCCGTTTTCCTGTAGACCTTTCCTCCAGACACTGTGCAAAGAGCACATGACTTAGGAAGATCAGAACTAGCAGGTTCCTTTTTGGATTTTGTTACATGTGATGTCAGTCAAGTCGGTCCTGGTTTCAGAGAATTTCAGTCAGACCTTACGTTCTCCATATTTAATCATCCACTAGAGGGCAGCAGGACACACTGAGTATAAATCAATAATCTATGGGCAGGACTGAGGACATGCTCACTGTGTGGGGGAGGCACTGCGTTCACTTACAACCTCCCCTTCTACTTCATCATGGTGACACATCAAAGTAGGTTTAGCACTGAACTGATCAGTTGATTGACGCAATATCAATCATATAAAAAGATTGATGATTAAAGTAATTTATTGTTTTTTTGCTGTTTTGTTTTTGGCTGTTGTCATTAGTCATCACTTTGGGCTCCGGGAACTTGTGGTGGACATTTCATAGATTAAACAAAATAAAATTGATCAATGTAATAATCAACCCATTACACAATAATTAAAAACTAAACTTGCAGCCCTGTTTGCTGAAAATATCACCAGATGAAATACCACATTGCTTTGGCATATCAGGCAATATCACAAATTAATTTATTCAAGTACACACCGTCTCAGCTGAAAATATTTAGATTCTTCAGAAGTGACGGTGTTTTCACTAGTGTGGGAGTGATGGATATACTGTATAATTACATCACTGTACATTTTGCCATTTCTACACAAACGTATGCCAGACATTTGGAAATAAAGTGACAAGATCTGTGAATTTAGAGTTTCTAAACAAGGACCAGGGGGGCAGGAAGGGTGTGTGGGGGTGGGGTTTGAATGGTTTTTAAGTGGGGAAACTAGAACAGCACGGATGTGTGTGACCCTCAATCCCTGTTGAGCTGTTTAGTGTTTGTTTGTTGTACCCAACTGCCCCCTGGGTGCCTCTCAAGGGGTTATGGGTCATTATCAAGCCAGTGACAAAACTCTGTTACACAAGGAGAGGTGTGCATGCTTAGCCAGCGTGTGACAAACCACACACATACCAATCACCAGTTTTTTTATTTTTTTTAGCAGAATTATCAACTTCGGCCTCAGTGTGGATTTCCCTATAAATAAATACTGCTCATCCATTTTAATGATTTCCTTGCTGCAGTTAAATCAGTCCACACTTTAGAAATACCACCAATAAATCTCATCTTATTTTTTAGTGCTCCTCTGGAATTTAAACCTGCATTACCACATGCTCCTGGCAAGCACACGGGCACGGTTGGAGCTCTCAACCACCTGCAAAGTACAGATGGTGCATCCCGCCTCCACAGACACCTGCTATGGAGTGCACTAAATGGTCATTAGTGGAGGGGGGTAAGAAAAAACAAAACATAACAGGCATTGAAAGTGCCGGCATGTCATATCATACACATTAACTCAGCCAGATGGCCGGCCTTCTGGAGTGAAAGTGACACTGTGTTCATTAATGTAATGTAGCTGGTTGTGATAATGTGTAATAACACATTTGTTTAGATAGATTTACCAGAGTCATTTATTTGTTCACACTGGTTTTGACATGAGTGTTATATAAAGCAACTGTACCTGTATTGGCTCAGGGTGCTGAATGGGTGATATCATGCTAAATTAGCTTTTTATCCAAACACCTTTTTAGCTTTTTTTTTTTTTTTTTTTGTCGTTGTTGCAATTTTTGTATTCTCAACTTCTTTTCTCATGACTCACCAGCATTGAGTGCAAATACCAATAATTTGACATATATTGCAGGCTAACTTTATAGAAGGAAATAGCACTTTGATCACCTCCATTACCAGTGAGCTATGGGATCCATTGTGAATGTAGCAACTGAAGCCCAGTGAAGCCGAGGTTTGACTGATTGCTCCTGCCCCCCCTGCGGTGCTTCCTCCCCCGGCCACACACACGCTATGGGCCCTGGTCGCCCCGGAGACTTCGGCAATACTGCAGGAATGTGGCTCACTGTCTGGCCGTAAGGGCTGTTAACAACAGTTTAGTATTGTCTCCTTTTTTTTGATCCACAAACAAACAGCACACGTGGATACAATCCCTGTCCATCACTTCAGAGGCAAGACCCTGAAAACCACATATAGGGGTTGGGGACAGGCATACACACAATAGTTACACTTTACCTACAGCCATGAAAGTGGACGAGCTTCAAAATGATGTTTTCCAGACCTGGAAAAGCCCAATCTCTAACTCATGGCACATGAGTAGGGACATCAGTTTTTATTAAATTGGAGCTGACAGAAGGTCATGTCTTTTTCTATTTTTTTTTTCCTTTCTTCAATCAAAAATGTGTTCCAGTCAGGGGCGGCTGTGGCTGAGAGGGTAGTGCGGTCGTTCATTAACCGCAGGGTTGGTGGTTCGATCCCAGCCCCTGCTTGTCCACATGTCGAAGTGTCCCTGGGCAAGACACTGAACCCCA
>JAVQJV010112433.1:0-10292 GCA_036024995.1 Gadopsis bispinosus
AGTAAGACAATATACTGTAGGTTCTGTAAGACAAAATGAGTTATAGTTGTTTGGCCCAGTGTTAGTTTCTATATTACTGTGGTATTAAAATATGATTATTTTGACACAACAAGCTCAAGTTTTATCTTAAAACTGTCAGAAATGTATTGTTAGTTGTTCAAAACAAAAAGGACGCACACATTATTAGCGATCAATAGTGATATGTAAGTTTAAAAGTAAATTATAAGCGGTTGCTACCATGTTAGTTTGGGTGTTAAGAAAAGTAAGAGTACTGTAAGTACTGTAGTGTAATCCTAAAATGGCCTTGATAAAACTGCACGGTGTGACACCAAGATTTGATTTGCCTTCAGAAAGAGTGTCTGGGAGTCAGGGTTAAATTAAACAACATTAAACTCAGCTGATCATGTTTGATACAACTTTAGTGGGATATTTCAAATTTAAACTGATCTGAACTCTGTTATATGTGTTGAAAAGCACAAGAAAAGAGGCTTCTCAAAAAATGAGACAAAGAGAGCTTTCTAATTGATTCATTTGATTATTTTCAATTCAAATGACGTTCATATCTTTCTGTCACTTTCCACCTGTGGAATAAAAGCTTTATTAAACAAATGCTGAATATATATATATATATAAAAAATGTTTTGTCAGACCATTTGGGCAATGAGAAGCAGGTGGAGTGCAGGGTAAGGTTGAGAGGTGTGCACACATACACACTCACACACCCACATTCATAGACACACACACACACAAACTGCTTTGTTCCCCCCGGGATAGACCATGGAGCCGTCAAAACCACTCTGATTCTGAATTAGCTCTGATTGGCTGTCATTTCAGTGTGTCCCACACAGCTGAGACCACTCAAAACCACACACACAAACACAAACACACTTTTATGGTCTGGGCATCATGTTTCACTAAACTGCTGAGTTCTCTAGGCTGTAACTAGGGCTGTTTTAAGAGCTGTGGTTGAATATAAATGTGTGTGTGTGTGTGTCTGTGCATATGTGTGTGTCTACATCTGTCTATATGACTGCAGTAAATGCATGTATGCAATGTATTCAAATTTTCAGATGGTGGATTATTTTGTCCCACCTCTTGCAAGCTTTGGATATTCTCTAAGGGTCTACACTAGGCCAAAAATACTTTTGACATTTTGGCATTTTAAGCTGAATTATAATCTAGAAAAACATGTTACATGTACATATATATTTTGTTAAATAATTCCTTGTGCCTTTTCAACCACATATCCTGGTATTGTTATACTATTCTGGTGGTCTCTGCCATGTCTGGCAAAAACGACCAGAGCTATTTACAATAATTTCAATATCAAATACATTAAGTGTGACCCATATGAAAATATATAGTGGTATTTGCAGAAGCGAATGATTAAGACAATTATCACACTATCCTGTACTGATTCACTCAGTCCCACTCATATGGCACAAAAGAACAACTTTTCGACAAAAGCCTGATTAAAACTGGGGAAATGGTTCTGTATCACCACGACAGAAGTCATACAAAAATATTGGTTCAGTTGGATAAACTTCTCAGCACAGAGTAAAGAGAAGCACTTGTTTTAACATTCTATTCATGTATTTAATAAAGAAATTACACATGTTTTGCATAAATATCCCTCTGAATACACAGGCCTGCAAGCTAAGTAAAATGTGGGTCCAATAAAAGCAGACCCGTGCACCTCCAAAGGGATGCCACAGACTTGCAAAGACTTGCGTGGCTAAATCAGCAGGGGGTTTAACAGTCTTGCTAGCTCAGTTTGGGTTGGATGTCCATCCAACAAGCCTACTTCTCTGGTTACAAATGCGTCTCTGTAAGCATCATTCTTGTTCGGAAATTTGGGTTGGTGGGAGCAGCAAAAATAAGCAAAAGACAGAGTGGGAGGAGGTGTAAAAAAGTCCAAACCAAAGCTGGATTTCATCTATAGTGGCCTCAGGATCAGGTTTCTCTACAAACAGCAGCCCATTTATCCAAAAGTGTGTGGTTATGGACAGAAAGTGGAAGTCTCTCAGAAAGAGACACACGTGTGCAGCAACATGCATAAACATGCATGTGCTGTGTGTGTGGGCTGCGGGAAGGGGGGGGGGATGTACAGGATCTCACACATAGGCATGCCACATTTCTGTGATCTCAGAAAGAGACTTCCCAGAAAGAGACTTCTCTTCTAGGACAGTGTGGCTCACCTCATTCTTTATTGGTGATACATGACCACCCCCTAGTGGCTACAATACCTGAAGATTAACACCCACAATGTCTGTAGATCACTGAAACTATTAGATGCTGCACATTGTCCTCCCAACAAACAACCCAAATAACAAGTAATAATATGTCCCTATGGGCGGTTTGGTCACTCTTTTTCTCAATTCATCTGTTTGCACCAAAGCTTTCACACTGATTTTTAAAGTAATCATCTGAACACATCATATTTACATCCCATCTTTAAATGATAAAAAACAGTTTCCCCTCACTTTCATGTCTTTCAAACATCTGCCACAAGCCACTAATAAAATGTCTGAGGCTGGAAAAGTACCCAAATCAGTCAAAAAGCTCAGTCTTTATTGTTGCTATGAGAACACTTTTAGACAGAATTAGGATTTAAGCAAACATTTAACATCTTGGTTGGCACCTCAGGCTATTTATTATATCTACTATTCAGCCCTGAGAAGTTCAGTTGAGTGCCAACATCAACATATTAACCATGTACATCACATAACTGAAACAGCAATGAAAACAAAAAGGAATCCCCACGGTGAACATGATGAACCATAGTAAATGGTTTAAACAGGCAAATAGGGGACGGAGGAACATCTCCATCAAAGTCGTGGGAAAATGTTTGGGAATGTGGGAACATCTGCTTATTTCTTAACCCTCCCTCCCACAGCAGTGTCAGTAACACTACTTAAAGCCATGGCTTACATAATATATATATATATATATATATTAGCTATTGGATATAATCTGTAGCATGGGAACACATTGCAAACATTGCTTTGTCTTTATGAGTGGTGAAGGAGAAAATCATCAGGGTTTCTCCTTTGTTGTACAGAAAAGCACACAAACCAAACGGAAGCTTAACTGACGACCCGAGTGCTAATGGCTGGACCTTAAAGTAACGGGATTGTATCCAGTTTACCTGTGGTTTAGGTGGACCTGTGCTTGTTATGACAGAACAATTCACTTAGCAAACAGCTTTGGGAATTAAACTTATATATATTAAACTTTTAAAATCCTAACTAACAATGTCAATGAGCTTAATCCAAAACAACACTGGGAAGAAAAACATTTCTAGCCACCACTGGTACACAGTGCAACAGCATGTGAAAAGCTACTGATTTCAGCTTTAAATCTAATTCAGATCAAAAGTGAGTTATACAGTTACTATTTAATAGTCACTGTAGTCATAATATCTTGCAGACCAGAGGCCAAACCATCATTCATCACTTGCTACTTAATTCTTAACTTTGGTAAGCAATGAAAGCATAATAAAGCCAGTCATTTAAATAAAGCCTCGGACCAGACCAGTGCAGTATTCTCCTACCTGCTTTTGCATAAAGTGTATGAATCCTTTACTTTATCATGGTTGTATTTATCTCTGAAAAGTTGAAATAGATAGCATTAGCAATATTAGATTTTAACTTGACAATTCTGTGGAAATTTTAAGGTGTGCCTGAAGTGGCCCGTGTGAAGCCTGTGTGCGTGTGTGTGTGTGTGAGACAATTACTGTGTGCGTCTGTGTGTTCTTTTTGAGTTCTGACTTTTTTGTCTGCAGAATTCTGAATTTTTTTTAATAATAATAATAAAAATAAACCATTCTAGAACCTTTCCTGGGGATACCAATAGTGTGCAAACAACAAGCTAAACAAATATAATATAACCAACTAAAAACAAACAAACAAGGCATAGCATAAAAACACCCAGTTTATAAATTAATTAAACACAGCATAAGGCCCATAACAGATTTAAATCTGAGTTTGGATCATGCAAAGTACCTGCGCAAATGTATATGATAATAGTGCAAATAAAATCAGCTTGTACGCTGGTAAAAGTGAATGCTGTGCCTGCGCAGTTCCTGAGGCTGGTCAAGTTCAGTGTAGTGGGTCAGTGTGCAGGGTGCAAGGGGGGGGGCAGAGCAGGGAGAGAGTTCAGCATCCTGACAGCCTGATGAACGAAACTGTCCTTCAGTCTGCTAGTCCGGGCTCACAGGCTGCGCAGTCTCCTTCCTGATGGCAGCAAGCTAAAGAAGCTGTGTGACGGGTGGGTGGGGTCCGTCCCCTGTGATGCAGAGGACTTTGCGGGAGAGACGTGATGGTCTTAAGGTCTGTTACATCGTCAATGCACTCAGTGATGGCATCTAAGTATTCCTGGAGGTCTGTGGTGCTGTTACAGGTGGCAGCCGGATTAAACACATTCCAGTCTGTGGTGTTGAAACAGTCCTTAAGTATCTCTAAAGACCCTTCCGGCCACACTGGTACCTGTTTGAGAACTGGTTTGATGACTTTAACCAGTGGTCTGTATGCTGGCATTAGCATAACAGTGATGTGGTCAGAGGCGCCACGGTGGAGGAGGGGAAGGGCCTTGCAAGCTCCTCTCTGGGTGGTGTAAACCTGGTCCAGTGTGTTGTTTCTATGTGTTGATATATTTTTGGAAACACACTCTTTTGGGTCTGCATGATTGAAATCCCCAGCCAAGATGAGAAAAGCATCCGGGTGGGTTATTGTCTGCTGCTCACTGATGTGCTGGTACAGTTCATTTAATGCCTCACTCCTGTTGTTGCAACTGGAGCTCGGAGGGATGTAGGCAGCAACGAGCAGTATGGCTGTAAAGCTCCCTCAGAAGATAGAATGGTCGGAATTTAATAACCATACACTCCACTAACAGTTTACACTACACACTAATCGTGTGCCCTGTGCTACCGCACTTCAGGCACAATTTCTAATTACTTATAGCATAATGATGCCATTAGATTTTATGCCAAAGCATCATTTTTAAAGTACTGATTTATTTGCTGCATATCTTTCTAAAGATTCTCTCTACAAATCAAAATGTATGAGGGGTCCAAATGCACCTCACTTGCTGGAGCCAACCATAGGAAGGGGGTCTGTGAGGTAGATGGTTCGTTGTAGCTTGTTGCCACACAAATACATAAATATACTCATCAGCATAAGCCTATTGTTTTGCAGTTACGTATCTGACTTCATCACTGTTCAAGTTGTCAGTCAGTTATTAAGGGAACCAGACAACCATTTCCTCTCACTCATATGACCTTCCTTTTTGGAAGAAGAAGATTAAGTTTGCACATTATCAAGGCTCCTTCCCTGTCACACCGCACTCTTCAGCTGAAGGAACGAAACCTGCAATCCTGCATGTGAAGGTTGATATAAGACTTTCCAGTTTTCTATCAACCTACTTGTATAATGTTAACGCGTGTGAGCATGAAATATCTGAATAACTTGATTCACAATACTACACATACACAACCAACTGTTATAGTGACACGTCGCTGAATTGGATCAACTGTTTATCTGTACAACTTTACATTGTTCCTGCTGTGAACAATGTAAAGTTGGGTGTCACCACTGTAACCAATACTACAAATACCCTTCCCATTTAAATAAATAAATAAAGTTTATTATTATTATTTGTGTGCCTTCACACGAGACAAATTTCCTCATTTTATATGGCACTTACTGACCCTGCAACTGTTTCATTTGCACATAAAGAAGAAGTCAGCTGCAGTGTAGGAAGTGTACTGCAAGTAAGAAGTACCCTCAGCCTTCCACTTAGCGAGGGACAACCCTGTCCTGCACGCTGCAGTCGACAGGCTATTTCTACACGGATAGTGGCAACAGACAGAATCACATGTTTAAAGGGGCAGCTGTGGACAAGTTTCAGTACCTGGGACGTATCCCAGATTTACTCTGAAGGATCTGGCTGAGGACATTGAGAGCTTGTGCCGAGGTTCTTTGAGTACTTCTTGAAGGGTTGTGGATAACCTGCTGCTCTGTCAGATTTTACAGAGGAACACTCAGGAAATTCAGTAAGCACATTCACACGCCAGCAGAGGGCCCCGTTTGACAACATGTAGGACGAATTATATTACTCTGTTAATATTTATATATTAAATTTATAGTAGTGATACTGTAATTTTTAAACACCATTTAGCCAATAACTAAAAATTTTTTGTCTCAGTGTTTTTGCTTTTGTTTCATATAAATTAACATCAGTCTAAAAGAACTTGGGCATAATATACAAATTAAAGGAACTAATACATTAGTATATTAGTATTGTAGATATACTCAAACACACAGCAGTACACTTTTATCTGACCCAGTTACTGGATTCTGGGTTCTGAGGAAACAAATGAGCAAAGAAAAAATACTTATTTATCATTTTTATATATTACAGTAAGGCCCAACCTCGTCAGCTGACTTGAACAAGGAAGTAGCACAAAGAAAATAAAAACCTGTCTGGTTGCTCTCGTGCTAGAAATACCTTTGACTTGCAAAGCGAAGGTAGCAGGTGGCAGAGCTGTAGGAGAGCTGTTGAGTGTACAGCTCAACTTCAGGGGTAGCCAAAATGCTGAGAAAGCTCTTTAACATCTTGGCCCTTTTTGCTTTGCTCAGTCTGGCATGTTTTGTGGTGCTTACATTCTACAGCAAAAACAGCAGTTTAAGTTTTTTTACTAGGTCAAATTATGTGACAAATGGAAACAACTCCCTTTCCCATGTGATAAAAGAGCATGTGCAACAGCTGTGGGATAAGAAGACACAGATTCCAACCACTCCGAAGACTCTGGAACCCTGCCCCAACACCCCTCCATTTCTCGTGGGTCCTCTCCATGTGGAGTTTAATTATAAATGGACTTTGGATGAGGTGAGAAAGACGGTCGGCTCTACTCTTCAGGATGGAGGACGGTACAAGCCACCAGACTGTATCTCCAAACAGAAGGTAAGTGATTAACAATGAAAGTATAAATGAAACGGTAACTGACAGATTTGGAAGAGTTTATTGTAAGTTTAGATACTTAGAATCTAATTTAAAATGACGTGTCAAAACTTAAGTGAATAGTAGCATTTGAATGCACTTCCATTTAAGTCTCTAATGTAGCACAGGCAAAGTATATTATCAGAATTTTGGGCAGTGCTAGTCTGGAAATAAGTTGTTAAATGTAGCAGGGGTTTGTTTATGTGTATATCTCAAGTGTAACACATTTTTACATGTTACTTGTAGTTTCATTGTATCTGTATTTTCTCTCGTTTTCCTTTTTTTTAAATCAAGTCAAATCAAAGCATCTGAATTAAATCAGAAGCGAAAACCACATTTCATAAGCGCCATGCGAACTCACATAAACAAAAACACTTTTGTCCTCAAAATATGGCTTGCCACATTCAGCAATTGCTCAAGAGACTTCTTCACACCAAAGCCTAAACGAATCTCTACATTTATGTTAAAGCAAGCCTAATTATTCCACTTGTTTAGGTGGCAATCATCATCCCATTCCGAAATCGTCATGAGCATCTGAAGCACTGGCTGTATTTCCTCCATCCTATATTGATGCGACAGCAGTTGGACTACGGTGTGTATGTCATCAACCAGGATGGAGAGGGAGTGTTCAACCGGGCAAAACTGATGAATGCAGGCTATTTTGAAGCACTGAAGGAATACCCTTATGAGTGCTTTGTCTTCTCTGACATAGATCTGGTTCCTATAGATGACCGTAACCTCTATAGGTGTTTTGACAATCCCCGACACCTGGCTGTGGCTATGGACAAATTTAACTTCCAGTTGCCCTATAACACCTATTTTGGTGGGGTTTGTTCATTGTCCAAAGACCAATTTTTGAAGATTAACGGCTTCCCAAACACTTACTGGGGCTGGGGTGGCGAGGACGACGATATCTATAGGCGAATCGTTTTCCACGGAATGTCCATTTCTCGACCTAACTTCGTGATGGGAAAGTACAAAATGATCAAACACGTGCGAGACTTGCACAATGAGCCTAATCCAGACAACCCTGGCAAACTGGACAAAACCCAGCAGACCATGGATCAAGATGGAATTAATTCAATCCAATACACAGTCAAGGAGATTGTGAAGGACATACTGTACACTTTTATCAGTGTGGATATTCAGGCTCCACTAAGCTGAATAACAGTGGAAGCTGTGGATCTGGGATAACTGTTGACTATTGATTCACTGGTGTTTCCCTATCACGGCTCAAACAATAGGAGGTGGCACTCCATTTCAGTCTTGGGTGTGTCTTGGTGTCGGGTTATGTATGCAAACCTGTGTGTGTGCGTGTGTGTGTGTGTGTGTGTGTGTGTGTGTGTGTGTGTGTGTGTGTGTGTGTGTGTATCCAAGTGAATTTAAAGTACAGTGCTTCACAATCCTCAAGTGACAATCATTATTCTTGGAACCAATTTGTGAAATTGACTTTTCACATTCCTTTCAACTCAACTGTATAAGTACAACTATCTTTAAATTAGCCAGTGATGCATTGACCTACTGTTGGCGATGGATGTATATTACCTGCAAATTTCCTGTAAGGTGTCTGTCTTCTCCTTCAGGATCCCAAAGAGCTGGAGTGACCTGTTTGAGTAGTTTTTCAGGCAGTCACGTTTCCAAACCATAGACTTTTTGGCTAGTTTCTCCATGCAGGTTACTTTCCTGGAGACAGGAAACATTAATGTTGAGCTCATCATGTTAAACTGTTTTTTGGGGGGTTTTTTATGCGATAATTGCACTCAAGTGTTCAATGGGGGAAATCATGTAGGAGATGAAGATACATAACAGTTGTGCGTCTCACAAACGTTTCAGCACAAATTCTGTTAAGTGAAATTCTTAATTCAATACTGAGTACTAAATTCAAGCCATTGTACTGTGTATCAGACCATTAACTCACTTCCATTTGCTTGTATCCTTAAAGGAAATTTCAGTCATCACTCATCTTGTGATTCATAATTCAATCCATATTGTATTTTGCTGCTCAGAAGCTCCCATTCAGTTTGGAACTCAATTAAACATCTTCTTTCCTGTTATTCTATCTTTTCAAAATGAGAATTTGTCGCTGTAGAGGAACACGTGCTTGTTCATCCTTTCTGCCGGTTAACTAGTATAAACCAGATTTACATGTTCCACTTACTTCCTGCAGGTTTAAAACATCACTTTACAGCGTGCTCTTCTCGTCACTTATTCACAGAGGCAAAAGCTGTTGATGAATTATTGACACACTTCCATGGTGTCATAGGAGAGATGGTGAGAGAAGTGAGGGAGGAGAGGACAAGGCAAAAGCAACACAAACAGAGAGAGGAAAGAAGTGGTGGTGGTGGTGGTGGTGGCATTGGTTGCAGAGGTGAAAACCGGTGGTACGGGGGGGAACCTTTACACAAGGGATTGACATCTGTAGAGGATGTGTGCTAAAGATCACTCTCCTTTTCTTGACGATGGTTTATTAAGGGATGTTTACACTCTGACAAGACAGATTACGGGTGAGGCTTTGAGTCCCCCAACCGCATTTGAATCTGTCGGGTATATTGTTTGCCTTCAGCATGTAGGTTAGTGTGTTTTAATAGTTCTATAAATGTTTTACTGCACCAGTTCAGCTCCCGTCTCTCACACACTGTGTCAGCAGCCGCCACCACCACCACCCTCCAAACACTCTCCCATCCTCCTTCCTGCCCAGCCCCCTCTTTTCATTGGCTGACCTAGTGGGGGTTACTATGGGAACAAGTGTAGAGAGGCTGCCGTGCAGAATGTGGGGTACAGCTTTTGAATGGTACTTAGGGCTCGTCGCACACACACGTTTATCAGGGGAGGGAAACCCTACCTACTATCTTTATATACTGTTTTAGAAATATCAATATGACCTTTGCTCTACTCTTTCCGTGTGAGCATTTTTCTCCACCAGCATCTGTAATTTAGTGGGTCATTCTGTAGTGGGCTTCTGTGTTCTTGTGGTTAATATTATACTGTACTACTGTGCTGTATAGTAAAATATAATTCTCTCATCATTTTATCATTTGAACCGAGATATAATGATAATGATATCTCTGAATTGAAATCATGGGAACACTGTCAACATTAGGAGCTGTAGTTGAATACCAACAGGATATACTGTAGCTTTGTTAAAACGACATCAGTTTGATAAACTTAAACAGCAGTAGCTACTGATTTAGCTTGGAATATGCAAACAAAATCATTCATACACTCATACATATGTTAACCTAAAGCAATAATATGTAACTTTTGAAAAAGAAACAGCACATTTACAGTCTTAA
>JAVQJV010112438.1:0-20889 GCA_036024995.1 Gadopsis bispinosus
TTCTTCTCGCCTCAGGTGTTTCTCTCATCTTTATTTGAATTCATTACACAGAGTGAAGTATGAAAAATTGAACAGTTCCCTCAGATAAACAGGTGCCTGTTCATGCATGACTATAGAAACTCTTCGCCTCTTTCAATAGTATATGTAACTGTTGACAGGCTGCAGCAAGATGAAGTATCTGAACAGTTCAGATACCAAATGTTTAATTTTCCATTGTAATCTCTAAATACAAACTGTAATAAAAATGTTTCATCTTTTTGGTCGTTTACAGTACCTCAGTTGCCTCTGATGATAAACAGATGTTTGGGATGATATTTGTGTCTTCCTTAACCAGCACACGATTGATTGTTTGGTGTATAAAATATAGTAAAAACAAATGCCCATCGCAATTTGCTGGAGTCAAAAGTGACGTGTTTGAAATAGTTTTTTTTTTCCGTCTAACCGACAGTTTCAAAACTAGAGTTATTCAAATCATATATCAGATATCAAACATTTGGCATTAGTACTCAAAAAAACGACTTAATCAAAATACATTTTCAGAGGATTGACTCATCAGTTAACGGACACATTTTTTCAGCACTAAAATCATTAAATATAAAGAACTTTAATAACAAACAACATACTTAAATTTTTTCAACTGCAGCCCCACGTTTTGACTTTCGCTTATTTTGTCTTAGAAACTTAAGGCCCAATGGACGTACTGCATGTGATTAGATCTCCAGGCCTTGTATCATATCACAGCAGTTCTGTTTAATCCTCCGTCTGTACCTGAGAGCTGGCTGGCCATCCTGCGCAGGGTGACCGAGGAGGAGCGGATCTGAACCTCCCCGCTGTCCAGAAATATCAGGCCGTCTGTCACATATTTCAGCTCAGAGTCTCGCGACTTCCCCAGGGGGTTTTTGATGGTGAAGTTCTCCACGTACTTCTCCAGAGGGTCATCTAGGGAGCCGATCTTCCCATCCTCCCACAGCTTGTACAGCATCAGCGTCGGGAAGATTTTGGATAGGCTGGCAATTCTGAAAGACAGACAACAGATAATTGTCTTTATTGGTTTTCTTTTTACTTTCCATCAGTTCCCCATTACCATGTCTTTGGCCTTCTGCCTGGCCATTACTTAAAAGGTATTGCTCCTAATGGTCTTATCTGATTGAAGAGAAGTAAAAACCAACTATATATATTGATAATAAATGTGTTGTTAGAAACGTTGTAACTTGAAAATGCTATCTTGATGTATAGATCGGAATCATGGCAGGACCAATTATCCTTAAGTATTTTTCTGCAATACAAAGTGAGACTCATATTTGACATTTGAATAGCTTGATGTTTGAATAGTTTGACACGGCAGCCGGTTATCTTAGCTTAGCATAAAATTAGGACCAGGTTGGAGGTTCACAGACCACATGCCAAGGAGTACATTTGAGCTGTCTGCTTATTTATATCAAAGAATTAGTAGCAGAGATACCAACTTCGTAAACAGGGTCTTGCAGGTTACCACCTTAAACAAGTAGGCTAATGACACGTGAGCTGTAGGTTTCAGTGCAGTACTCACCTGTAAATTGTGTACTCATTAGGGAGTCCCGAGAGCGGGTCACTGCCATTCCTTTTTCCAAAGTTACCGGTCCACAAGACAGTGTCATTTAAGATCACAATGGCCGACAGAGAGGGAAGTCTGATGGGGTCGACACTCTGCCGAAGCAAAACGTCCACCTGGAAGAGACAGAGCAGGAAGTGAGGAAGAAGACAGGTTAGCTGTATCCCCCTGCTTCCAGTCTTTATGCTAAGAGCTAACCGACTGCTGGCTGTAGTTTCATATTTAGCATACAGACATGAGACTCCAGTGAAAATCTTAAGTCAAGACGACATTTTAGGTTTCACTGGGGAAAGATTAGTTGCTCACAAGGCAGAAATGAGAAGAAGACTCACTGTAATGAATATCAAACGGGCAATGTGCTTGATTTTCATTTTCAGTTTGGTCAGAGAAAGAAAAAACAAACGGAAATTTAACTGACACTATATATTTAATCTCCTTCTGTCGCCTGCATGGGGATTTGGTGTGAAGGATTACCACGGTCAGCCTGTAAATTTCCTCAGACTTGGGTGGGCATGATGACAAATACGACCTCAGGTTTAAACCTGTGCATGATGAACAACTCCTCTCACCTTTTCCAGGGCCGCTTTCAGACTGGGGATGGGATGCTCCAGCTGTAGAGGCTCGGGGAAGCGGGGACACGTCATCTCTAATTTGGCATTGCGACCCATCCCTTCATCTGGGCGGCCGAGGGGAAATGAGAATGGAGAAGGAGAGAGAGAGAGAGAAAGAGCCAAGGAAGCACATAGAATATAGAATAATGTATCGGTGGCACAAAGGCCTGTATAATGTGGTCTAACTGGCTGTTTTAGGGATTCATTAATCCCCTCTGCTTCCCGATGAACCTCGTTGATCTCACATATACAGTACAATTTGACAATTTGCATGACATACAACTCGCTGAAAAGAGATGAAGCCTGGTCTGACTGTGAACAATGACATTTCAATATGCCTCATTGTAGCTTCATTGGAGCATTTTGTCTGAGTGCTCTGTTCAATGAAATGCAACTAAAGAGCCTGATGAGGTGCTATAATTAGGTGTCAACATGTTTCAAACCAAACTTATGATCGAAAGCACCACATTCTGGCGCTGTGTTCGACGTTCACACTGATTTTGCTGGATTGATTGGACTACAGTTAAAAACATTTCACGCAACAACTGTGGGCTAATATTGCAGTAAGCTAAAACATGATCCCATAATTACCAGATAAAGATTGTGCAATTAAGAGACCTTTTCATCTCTTATTTATGAGAGCCGTATCTCTTAATTATGAGAAAAAGAATGTATTGATTATCAACGTTGCAGTGGGGACTGAGGTTGAGGGTCACTGTGGATCAGATAGGAACAGATATGGAGGAGCATCCAGAGCTTTAGCTGCAAGCTGACAGCTATGAGTCAGTGTTGAATGTAATAAACAAGGAAGAAGCTACAACAGTAACTGGATGTGGCAGGTTCACAAACTCACAGACAGTGAGATTTACACTGCGTCCTGATCATGAAATGGAAATGCTCACTTTGCTTGATGTTAAATGAGTCATTGATTGAGTGTTTTTAAAAAATCTAATACAGTAAAATACATCAAAACTCAAACATTAACCTATAAAGACTGGCTAAGCTAAAGATTGCACAGACATTCTCCCACCTGACAGCAACGGTATTTAAGAGTTTTTCTGCGATGTGGTCAGCGTTTGGTCTTACCTTGCAGAACCTTTGGCAGATGAAATTGCCATAAGAAGCATCCGGTCATGACCAGTGATAAAACAAGGAAGAACACCAAACCCATCTGGGTCCATTTCACCTTCATTCTGTTGGTTTTGGTGAGTCCTTCGAGTTGAGCGACCGCAGAAGGAGCAGCCACAGCAGGAGTCAGCTTGAATACAGACGGACAAGCACACAAACACACAGTAGGCTACTAATGAGTGTGAAACTGTTAGGTTATACACTTCTAAAGGTTCATGTTATCTGTTTTGTTGTACAGGAAGGTAAAACTCCCTGTCATCTTGTTCCTATACAGGTGAGCCCTGTCGCTAGTTAGTAGAACTAACTTCGAGTCCCACACCCCAAAGGCAGTAAGTGGTGTCCCACGGAGGATTTCCTGAGCAGGAGAAAGGCACAGACACGGAATTCCATCTCTGATTTCTCACTGACTGTGCTGTAATCCTGGGCCATCAGCGCTCCTGTTCTTCACAATTCAATTTCCTCTCCTGCAGCCACAGGCTGTTGACATCATAATCCCCAGATTTACTTCCCCGAAGCGGCCAGAGAAGACTTAATCCCTAATCCCCGGGAATCAATTCACTTCAGTCCAGCTTCGCCTTGTGGAGCCCACCACTGAGCTGCACGAGCTGACAAAGATGGCACCCACTCAGCCAACACAAGAGGAGATGGGGTGATAGGGTTCGCCTTTTAGCCAGAGCGTGAGCTGAAAAGTACTGTCACTTGGGTGCAGCGAATTTGGATCAACTGGACGAGAGAATGACAGACAATTTGGGATGTTCAGGGGGAATTTTCAGATAATAACCCAGGATGAGATGCACCACCGTCAACGTCTTCACGCTAACTGCCAGCTAACAAACAGACTGCACAAAAATACAACAAGAGTCCAAGAGTATGTGTTTGCATGTTCAAACTGTGTTTCAAATTTAGAAACACAATCGCAGCAATTATTACAGGTATTCAGCTCACTGGCAAACAATAAATTGTAATGATGCGGGCTGTGGTTGAGACCCTCAGAGTGATGACACGCCAGACACCACGGTTCACACTTGTAGTCATTTATTTCTCTATCAATAATTGTCTCTTTTACTCTCGGTTGTTAGTTTCTCTCTCTCCTCACTCTCCGCCTCTACTCTTCCCCGATCTCTTCAGGGCAGCCGCTTTTAAGCAGCCCCTCATCAGGGCTTGTGTCTCTCTCTCATAGTCTTGATTTGCGGCAGGTGTGTCCATTCCCAGGTGCCCAGTGGTTGCAGTCTCTCCACCGGGATGAACACACCTGCCACCACTTGTCCCAACGGGCATCGCCCTCGTTGCCATGCGACGGACGCGTGTCCGGCCACGCTTCCTGGTCCGCCACAATATACAAATGACCTGCTTGTTCATTTAGCACAGACTAAAGCGAAGAGCATCTTGTACCATTTGTGCAAAAAAGAAGAGTTGATGAAACATAAAAACTGGACAATGTGTGCAAAATATTCTTTGATTACCACAAGATCTATAAATCTATCTATCTATCTGTTGTGTACCACTAACAGTCTACTATTTTACTAATGTACCATGAGATGTTTATACAGAAGTATTTGTCTTGCAGACAATACTTTATTAAAACATGCTTTAAAATAAAAAGAATAGTCTGCTTAGAATAAAAATGTGTACGTGAGTTCCAGCTTCTCCCCTCTGGTAGGCGCTACAGAGCAGCAAACACCAAATCAACCAGACACAAGAACAGTTGTGTCTGGTTGATTTATCCACCTGCCATCACGCTAACAATAAAACATCCACTGTAGCTACAAATGATAAATCATATATTCTATAGTTTAGCACAGTTTCTTTTTAATATGTACATATCATCATCGTTAAATATAAAATCTAAACACGCTGTATATACTGTATATAGACAAGTATACATTCATAAACAATTGAAGGAACAATAAGCAAAACATATTTTTAAATGTAGGCGGGGGACTTTAAAAATCCATGAGCAGGAAAGTTTTATTGGATTCACAAGATTTTTGATGTGTTCGGTATTACTGGATTGGCTAAAAGCTACAGAACCCCCCCCAAAGTCTTGAAAGAGGATATTATTTGATCTTTTGCACAAGCTCAAAAAAATATCATCTTTAAGGACTTTGGGGTCACTGCAAAAAAAAGGTTGTTTATCTATAAATGGGTTTTCCAATTAAAATACAGTACAATAGCTATGACTAACACCATTTAAAATGATATTTAACCTGATAGAACATTTGATCCATCTACCTCTAGTGGGTAGCTTTTATAAATAAAACATAATTTCTATCCATCATTGGGAACATCCGGTCACTATCATTCCTTCACTCAGCTTAATCACAAGATATTAATGGTTTGTCCAAAACTCAGACATGTATTTTGATGATTGTGGGCATGATGATGGGATGTGTGGAAAATGTAAGTGTACAAAGCAAGCTGCGGCTGATCCTGGTTACGTAACCAGTGATAGCTGGAGACCAGCAGCAGCTGGCCCACTTCACCAGAGTCAGGACACAGACAGCTACCACAGGAGTTTAATGCACATTTTTCTGTGCATTTGCTGGTTGAATTCCTGCATGTGTGTGTGTGTGTGTGTGTGTGTGTGTGTGTGTGTGTGTGTGTGTGTGCAGGTAGGAGTTTGGACAGCTTGTAAGTGTGTGAGGCAGCTGCTTTTACCTGCGCTTGAACCCCGTTCACGGAGGTCTTTTTGAGGATTTTACTCCCCGCCTTGCCCATGGTTTCGCTGCACCGGCTGTTAACATGAAAAACAAAAACAAGCAGCTATTGCTTCTGCACAGGATTTGCAGGAGGAGGTGAAAGCAACAGATGCAAAGATCACTTTTGTGCAGCTTGGACTGCGCCGATATTATATTACAAGTTGACAGAACAGACTGGTAAACATTGTATGACTCATAGTGAACTCACAATCAAAAACTAACTCACTGTAATAGAGTGCCAACTTTTGGAAGGATTGTTCCTACAGTAAATATCATTTTACACTACCAAAGACAGCAAGATTGTGCAGTCTCTCAATTTGCATGATGGCTCTCATTTGAAATACACTTAGTCCATATGTCAGAAAGTAAGCTTCACAGGCCTGATAGAGAGCTGCAACAAGAGCAGAACAGCAACCCAGTATTGCACTATCTTGGGGTTGTGATTGACAGCCAGACACTGAGATTGTGGACGGTGTCAGTGGTGGAGAACAAGACCTGCTACATGTAGGGGGGCAAGCATCCCGCTGAGAGATGACCTGGTAGCAGGACCCTAAAGAAAGGGTAGCAGGACATCATGCAGTCGCTGAGCTGGAAATGGACCACTTTGGTATAAACAAGACCCAGAAAAAGAAGTGTATGAATTACAGGTGAGTTGGGGTGGGCTCAGTTGCACCTTTGTTTAATTATTAGGTTTGCATTTAGTTTTGTGTTACTGCTCTGGACTCCCGCAGATAATCCTACAAATTTAGCACTGCCTTGGACACGTTCGCTCTGCTGCACCTTTCAAAAACATCTGAGAGTCTTTGTGCCGGGCTTGTTGGCTGCTGCGCATGGATAACCAGGTGGGGCAGGACGTCATCCTTCACACTTTGCGCTCGAAACAAACTAGTTTGCACAAAGTGTGGTCGGACCACTTTAAAAGGCAAATGTGTTGATACCTGTACAGGACGGCCACACTCAAGCCTGCCGTCACAGAGGGGGACGAGACAGGACGAATCGTACAAATGGGGATGACAATGCAAGTACTTACTTAGTATTATAAGTAATTGTATTAATATCATTTTTTAAATGTTTCTTTGCTGCCTCAGAATTGTGCACTCAGCAGCTGCTCATGGATATTGTGCTTTGCAGTCTCCGGTTCGTGGAATAAAGAAAAGAAAAGCATGTAAATGAATTTGATAGACATCTGATTTTGTCAGACGGGTCTTAACTGTAACGGATTTTCTGCCTTTGTTCAAAAGCACAAGAATCAGAGTAGCAGCAAGGTGTGTAGTCCTGTTAATAAAAAGACAAATAAATGACTTTGAAGATGACATTCAGGCATTCGTTGATGAATGAACCTTCGTGAAAGGCGGCTGCGTCACAACTCACGCACGATGCGTGTTGAACGTTGCTTTCCTTCTTGCTGCAGTGATTTATGATGTTTGATCATGACAATGAAGCAACAGGAGAAATAAGTCAGCTCGACATTTCTAGCCTTCCAAACCAATTAAAATTTCCATCAGATACTCAGCACTAAGCTGAAACCTGACCTGACTTGACTGTTTCGGTGTTCCAGGGCTAATGAGCCACAATGTGCCGCTGCTTACAGAGCAGCTTCTGAAGTGCTGACTAGGCTGCATCATTTCAGAAGTGTCATTAGCTCGTTGTTGGAAGTGATGGTCCGGCACCTGAAAATTGGATTTTCAGATGCACATTTTTATATGCAAGTCTTGCCATACATCAGGTGTATATACTGTAGAGAGCATGGTTCTGGGACAATCCTCAAGTTAATGTGAAACCCACAGAATAAAGCAAGTTATGAGTTATATTAATTGTATGGAGGTCAGTGCTTTTTAGAGTTGGGCTAAAAGGCAAATTTGGTTTAAGAATAATGCTTTTAAACAAGCCTAAGAGTCTACAGCCACGCTAGCAGCTCTGTGAGGCTGAACTTAGGTGCACCAAAGAGCTAAATGCTGAGGTCAGCGTGCGAACATGCTCACAATGACAATGTTAACATAACAATGTTTATCAATGTTCATCATTTTAGTTTAGTGTGTTAGCATTGCTACATTTGATAATTAGCTATGAGGCTATGTCTCCTACAGTTCTTCCCTCACTCGTTGGGTTTTATACATTTTCTGGGAGAGGCGGTTCTAGTGGACTCATTGGACTGCATTGTTATTAAGATTAATATATAAAATCGATTATTCTAATACATTATGCAGCTTGAGTAGCAACTGTTTGCTTAATGTTGTAAAGTGGTTAATTGCCCTATACTTTATCTTCCTAATTTTCTTTGCTCTGTTCTTGATCTGCTGTCTGTGCTGTCTCTGCTGCAGTGACCCAAATTCTGTCAAAGATGATTAAAATTTGATTTCATCAATCAATCTAGAATCATAAAGTCGACGGGCTCGCTCACTCTTATCATACTTATGCCAGTCCCACATCTTTATAAAACCTTTGCATGCTGCAGGCATTATTCTGTAATAAATACCTGTTACTGTAAAGCATGAAAGACTAATTCAAATATCAGTTGATGAGAGGATTTATCCACATCGCACGATTAAAATACCTTGATCAACATCACACAGTGTAAAGTGTTTCTGACCAAAGGTTTACAGACACCATTCTACAGCAGTCACTCAAAGATCTTCTGGGTTTGATTACGCAGTTAAAAATCTCAACTGGCGTACGTATTCACTATCCTCAGTGCTGCTAATCATAAAAGCAGATATTCAGTACAGTGTGTTAGCATGTAATCAGATGTAGATATGATGAGACTATAACAAGGACATGCGTCAACTGATAAGATGTAAGCTTTAAAATAAGTGATCTAATTAGCCCGTCACCCCAATTAACCTCCAGTCAGTCAAAGACACTGAAATCAAAAATAACTTTATCTCTAAATTATGCCTTGTTAGCAATAAATGTGTGATGAGCAATGTAGTGATGGGTTCAGGGGTTCAGGCCAGGTAATTTAATTTCCAGATTTCACTCTCACTTTTATTTCTAGTTGTTACTCTATTGTATTCAGCGAGGTGCAAAGCAGCAACAAAATGAAGTCATAATTATTGAAGTTTTCTAATTAATTTAGCTTTTGAGGATGCAAACAGATCTCCCATGACCTATCGACCTATTCAAAATAATACTGATCATGTTTTTACGTTTAGAACAATTGCAGAACATTTGTAAATGGAGCAATGAGCCACATGCACAAAGCGTCTAGCATCAGGGCTGCATGTGGAAAAACATGTTACGTAAGCTGTAATGAATCAAGCGCCTACTTTTTTTCGGCCATGAAACAGCCTACGTTGATTCATTCCTTGTTCACTTACCTCAGGTTCTGAATCTATTGGCTACTTTTCCCACCTCTTTGTCAAAACGTTGAGACAAAAAATATTCTGCTTTTGTTCCGGAGCTTGAAGCGGGACCCTGACAGATGTTAGTATCATGGTTATGGCTAAATCCTGCTTGTATTAAACCCAGCATTCTGGATTAACCATCACAGCCAATGGCCACATCTGCCATGGGACAAAAATAGGTGCTCTTTCAGTGTGTGTGGCGTGTGTTCCGTGTGTGTATGTTATTATTATAACAACTTTTTTGCATTTGCATGGAGTGCGGTTTTAGGGACAAGATCACTCAAAAACAACAAAAAGCCAACTGGCGCTACTTGATGACCTGCAAATAGTTTTTAACGACAGGGAAAGATTACACAGCCCATTAATGAGGATGTTGGCTATTGGAGTACATCCTCTAATAGAAGTGGATACCTCAGATACCTGTAGCTCAGTCATGTTGAAAGCTTTTTGCAGACTAACTAGTTCATCATGAACCAGTGTATTGTTCTGGTTTCTTTAAACATCCACATTTAAGGAGCATATTCCTTTGCCTTGTGATTTTGGAGCCGTTTCTTCCAACACACACACACACACACACACACACACACACACACACACAAAGACTTGGCAGAAGCTGAATCTAAACTAGATCTCCCCCCAGCTCTGTTTTGGATTTATAGAAGATGTCTGACCTATTTATCTGCAATGTTCTCATTTCATGTTGAATAGGAACATGGAAAACATCTACTTTTGCATTTTAATACAAACCGATGAGCACAGATAAGGGCTCAGACCGGCATGTTGTCCTTAACAACGGTGGTACAAAACGTGGATGACTAACATGCTATAGTGCTGCTGCACAGTTAGTCTTTTCATGCCCACGGACATGATGGAGCATTACACTTTGGATTTGTACAAAAATAATGAAACGCTCTTGGGCATTCACATCAGAAATGGAAATACATATGTAGGCAGCTCATGTCAGTGCACATGGCTTATTGCATAGAGTTGCAGGGTTATTGCAAGCTGCTGCGCTCTCTGGCGCTTTGATAAAGCACAAGATCACAGGTGATATGGGAAAGTCTCCTGTATTAAGTGTTCACTGTGACATGAGTGTATATAATATACTCACACTTGACAAATACATTATGTTGATATGCAGGGATTGATATCTGTATTCATTAAATGCTATATATAATGTATGGTTCACATCCACTCTTTCAATCATTACTGCAATCGACATCAGTGATCCTCAGACTCAAACATTAACAGACTGTACAATCCTTTGTTTTCCATCAACAATCAGACACTGGTCATGTGCATTAATACAATCTTTAATACTTTATTGGATCTTTGTAATGGTGTACAAGACCAGTACAACGTTTAGAACACTGACTGTATATCAAGCCCCCAGGAAGTGGCTGGGACTCCCCTCAGCGGCTCGAGTTCCCGCCTATCGCCTGAGCCAGTCAGGAGCGCACTCAAGTTGTCAATCATGACGTCTCACCCCCTTTTTATAGCATCAAATAACTAATTAAAACCTACCTTTTCAGAAAAATGAAGACTTGAAATGACTGAAACCAACTTTGTAAAAAAAGTATTTGACGTGTACTTTGACTTTTCATTGAATTTGTTGAATTTGATACACAATTCTTTTTTCACGGTCTTATGAAGTCTTCCAGTTTCTTCCAGTAAAAACGTCAGAGGCCAACGGCTTGTTTTCAACCTTTATTGGAAGTGCGTTTAGCTCTCTGCAGCATCTACACACAGAGTGAGGGGCTGACAAATAATAGTGTTTGGGCTCTGAAAGAGAAGACAAGTTGCCAGGATTGACAGCAGGTTATACTGGTCTCTAGTGGACAATTTGATAACTACAGCCTTTCCTGTGTGGTATCCAAAGATCAGAGATTTAAATGTCTAACTGTAATTAAATGTCAGGACTGCTGGGTGGACCAGTTTCAGTAATAAAATACATTTTTTTTAATGTAAAACACAAATGTAGATGACAGTGTAGTCTGATATCTCTGGATTTATTTTAATTTCCTGTCCTTAAAGGTTTGAAATGATGACTGAGGCAAGGAAGCTTTGATGAACTTCAAAGCAAATGTCAAAACTAGTGAAGATTTTTCTATTTGAAATTGCTCACGCTTCGCACAGTCTCATTGAGTTGGGTTCTCTTTGTGCTTTTCTGTGTCGTCTCTGTGAGCTCAACGGACAGATTAATGCCATCAGAGGTTTTGTGTGAAGCGATTAATTTCAGTTTCCATTCTCACTTTGCGCTGGTGAATCAAAACTTTAATTTCGAAGACACAATTTAAGAAAATGAATGCAATGTCTTGAAACTGAATTTAATTTAAATATTGGATGTAACAGTATAAGCAAATATTAATTTCAACCACCACCGTTATCGCTAACTAGCTGATCAGCTATGTCATTACATTGAGTTTTCCAAATGAGACCTTTTATCTTCATAAGTTTCTCTTTCAAAGTCATTTATTTTAAATTCTATTTTGTATTCTGCATATTCTAATTGTCATTTTGACTGGGAATACATTTATATGGTTTCCTGCTGAGTTAGATGAATAAAGCAATGACGTGTCTAAATATGTTGCTACAGGCGACAGACGGTTAGCTTAGCTTAGCACAAAGACTGCAAACAGAGGGAAACAACTAGCCTGGCTTCTGTCCAGAGGTAACAAAATCCACCTACCAGTATTTCTAACGCTCACAAAATAACAAGTTATATCTTTCCCAAAATGTCAAACTATTCCTTTAAGTATTGTATTGTTTATTTATTTTTCAGATGCACTTTTTGTCTTGAGATCACCAATATGAATACATTTTTACCCATTTTCTCCCATGAAACGCAACGTTTTCAGCTTAATACTGTGTTTAGAGTTTCTGGATTTGATAATAGTCATATATATTGTAATAGTTAATAAATGTTAATAAATATATATCAGCTACTCAGTTGTGCTTTTAAATTGACTTTTTCCAGATATAATAAAGTGCCATCATTTTGCGTATTTATCATTATCATGTCAGTCAGGCCAAGGTCATCATCAGATGATGAAACAAGATGAGCCACAGATGGATGACGGACGTGTTGTGACAGACATACATGTTAAGTGTAACAAGAGCTGATGGTAAAAAGATGTTCAGTACCATTTTATTATGACAGGATAACAGCAGCCTTAAGATCGAGATACTCTCTCTTTCCCTTCAAGTGCTTTTCACAGTAAGACAGAACAATAAGGCCATTTTCACTGAAGACATTTTTGACATGTCATAATAGGAAAGGCACAGGTGTAAACTCCATATAGCTCTTTCAGTTTCAGCGCCCGGGGCTGCGATCGAATAGTCTTTATTTTTGCTTAGGAATGTTCCTAACTTAGTGAAATGACCTGGAAGTATCTAAGTGGCAGCCACGATAAGAGCTGGTCGAATTCCCCAAAAGCTAAAGGAAGGTGCTTCAATGCTTCCTTTCTTATCCCCTATGGCACAGGGTACACCGGATCCTTTAGGAAAGAAGATAGTGCCGTCCCACAATTCCTTGCGGCAGCAACATTTAAAGCGACCGCGGCAGACCCACGGCAATAACACCCGTTGTTGCATAATTACTGTACATGGCCTAGTGTAAGTGCAGTGGGATTCTCTCATGAATCCTGCTTCTCATCTTTTCGCTTAACCTCGCTGGAGGAAAAGACATCGTCTTTTTCCTTTGACTTTTCGAGCACACACTGGCATTGCTGGCATGCTGGCTCACTGTAGTGACTCACTGGAAACCTATAAATAGAACAGAGCACTAGTTATTACTATATATTCTTAGTAACACTTGTGCTTTTCTTGACAGGTCAGTGGCAGGTCTGCTGTGAGAATGGCCTAAGCAGATGTTGATTTGTTACTATAAAATATTGTGGCTTTCCTCTCAGGCCACTTCATCAATTAAATCCTGATATGTGGTGATACGTCTTTGTCACTAGATGGCATTAGTGCTCCACTCAGGTTATTAAACTATCCAGTGTCTGATTCAGTGGTCTGCTCCATCTCTGCTGCAGCAGCATTTAGCGGCTCTCAAGACTAATCACAGATCATATGTGAAGAGTTTTGAGTGACTAAATAGCTTGGACGGGCTTACATTGCCATGTTTTTGGCAAATACAAGACACCAGTATACATCAAACTGTGTGCCAGAAAACTTGCGTGATGAATTGTCATGAGACTGTGTTGTAAATATGCTGGTAACCTCCGATTGTATACTGTTAACTGTCATGTGTTTTACAGCAGAGAGGGAAACACTATTAAAGTAAATAGCACTGGTGGCTTGTGTTGCATCTTGGCCTCCCACCCTGCTTTTTCTTTTTTCTTTTTCCTTTTAATATTTGTGTGCCAAGACTGTGCAGACTTGCCAACAGCTGCCACCAACGCAAAACCCACAAGACTTTCCATCCCTGATACAAAATTGCAATCAAGTCAGGTCCCCGGGGGGAAAGTCGGGGTGCAGCGTCTTGGTTTGCAATATTCTGCGGATGGCAACAAACTGATGTGCTGCCTGCCAGCATGTCAAGCCAGGAGCATTAGAGAGGGAAAAGTGGAAAATTAACCAGTGCCAATTGCCAGAATGCTCATGTGACTGCAGCACATGGGAGCAGCAGTGAGGGGCACATTGCTGAAAATGCACTGACATGTGACACTCAATTACAGTATCGCACAAATCCTCCATGTTCTCCTTCCTGACTTTTTTGGGACCCCACAAACTATGTTAACTATCCACTCAGCACACTGAAGGACATGATAAAACAACTGCAGAGAGTTTCAGGGCTGTTATTAAGAGAGAAAAAAACTACCCTAGAGCATTTGAAAACTTTTCTTTCTTAACTCAATTTCAAAGACTTTTTTCCTCCCTATTTCTTACTTTTTGGCCAAGCAATCAGACAGAGAGAAATCCACTGCAGAGGAGTCAGAGATAACCAATTTTCCTAACAGCAGTAGACTCATTAGACCAAAATGCAATGCAGCTTTGTGGATCTTTCTCTCGCTTTCTTTGCTCTCAGCTAGAAGATAGCTACTACTGCTACTACCTACTGTGCTGCTTTTACCATATAATCACTTCTGCTGTCACTTTCCCCCCAGGTGCTGTCACAAGCAAGCTCGAGGAAGGACAAGAGGGGTGGCCACAATTTAAATGTATTATTGTTATTATTCTAAAAAAACTAAAAGAAATAAAAAATTCCAAACACAACCTAACCAAAAGGGTTGGAGCCAGGTGAAGATGAATCTTCCTGACGACCGTAGTGACATTTTTAACTTAAACGCTTCCTGCAGGGCAGCAGGTTTTTGAAAGTGTGACTTCACCTGTAGACACTTATGTGCACACTGTGCTCAAGCATCAGTCATGTCATGTCATGACCACTCCCTCGTGCACACATTAATGCTACTTTTAGTATTACTACCACTACTCCCTCTAGAACATACACTCAGGAGTTTACTCAATAGTAAGCAATAAATTCAGGTTTCAGACACTTAATCATGATCATTTTGGGTCATCACTGACAGCCTTGGTGTCGCACAAGGGTAATTTAATCTATAGATTGTGTTGCAGTGCATTGTGGGTTTGCTGCAGTATTGGAATTTCTGAGGGCACAATATAGCATGGATTTAAAATGCAAATAAAATGCTGGGGGATAAATTCAGTGCACTATATTGTGTATAGAGTGTGATTTCAAAGACAGCCTTAGCTCCAACACAGCTGATTTGTACTTGGCTAAGGGGGCCCTGACCATAGCTGTGCTGTCATGTAATAAAGCTTTATCTCACCACCAGTAGTACATCATTAGCCCTTTAGAAACCGTTCAATGTCAGAGCCTCAAATTACTTACTAATGAACTATGCCTAAGATCCAAGCCCCTGTGACTGAGACACACCATCATCTGGAGGTTCACGCCTGTGGCGTGTAATGTCTGCACACAGACAAGCAAACACGGCATAAACAAGCCACCCAGGCGTTTTGTTCTTCACCATGGACCCCGCTGACGATTGTGTGAATCCTCCTCTTTCATTGGTTTCCTCCTGACCTCTGACCTATTTTCACTCCGGAGCAGAGAGGAGGGCATCTGGACGTAGCGTTCCCACTAACAGCTACTCAAACGCTGAGGTTTATGTAGGTCAGCAAATGGCCCTCAGTGTCACTTGCAAACCATAAACAGATCGAGAATGTATGGGATTGAGTGAGCGTGCATGTGTGTGCGTGCGTGTGTGTGTGCATGTGTGTGTTTTAAGAGTACAACTAACTAATTGTAGGGTTGATGTGCATTTCACGGGACGTCAGTGCACTGGGGGAAAATTCCATCTGTTGCCAATTCTTCTTCATGCTTCATGCTTGTTTAGCCATTCATGCGGTTTGTATAATCATTTGTTTTTGACATGGATTACATGATGTTCATGCTAATAATGACTTTTATATTACTGGAAGCTCCTTAAAGCCCTCCTGTTTGTACTTTAAAAGTGCCTACAACATGAACCATAGAAAGGGGAATGTTTTTTTTTTTTTGGTCTTCATGTTCATTGGGACAAAAAAATAAACATTTGGTTAAAGATGCATTAAAATATCTTTGACCACTAGGAGACAGAAAGAACAAAAACATGATCTTCAGGGGCTTACACTTCAAAGTAACGCTGCACACATATGGGACTCTTTTGAGCTTAAAGATCATTCAATGTACTGTACATCTTTGTCCATGTCCCAATGCTATCCTGCGGTTTCACACCGACTAGATTCTGTCGATCGTCATTTACACAGCTTGATAACTTTGGCCCATTGATCAGCCTCTATCAACTGATGTCTCTCATTATTTTTTACTGCAGAGGCGATATATCGGGTTCATGTAGTTTGACACAGATTTAGTGGGCAGCATTTCGCCTCAAGGGGTGGGAACATTGATGCTTCCACGCTTCAGCTAACATCGGAGAGTTCAGGGGACCAAACTCTGATCCAGCCAGCCATGGCTTATGGTAAGGTTCGAAGCTGGGAAAGCACAAGCAGTCCACCATCCAGTATTGGCTGTCAACACATCTCTCACTCACACACACACACACACACACACACACACACACACACACACACACACACACACACACACACACACACACACACCCATAGACCTGCATTCATTAGCCTAGCCCTAACCTTTACCTAACGCTACTCTTAACGTCTGGCCTAAAAATCAGCTTTTTCCTAATTGGGGACACAGTTTCTGTCCCCAATTGAACAAGCCATCCCCAATTAACTGGCCTTTATTCTGAAATGTGTCCCTGAAGGTAGCCTAAGTCAGAAACACACACAGCTCAAGCTCACACTTGTCTTTGTGTATTTGGCCATTTTGTGTGGCACATAATTAAAACATAATTTTGGAAGCTTATGTCACACAAAAAGTGCAAAGTATTCAATTAATTGCAGTTAATGAATTAATCAGTGCAAATACAACTTTGACATGATACATGCAAATTGAAATATGGCCTGATATTTACAATTTATATTTATATTTTTTCTTTTCTTTTCTTTTCTGAAAGTAAGCCACTGAAACTCTCAAACACAGAACATATTTATTGTATTGTTTTCTCACACAATAATTATTAGAAGATCATGGGATCACAAGACACCAATATATATCAAACTTTTGTTTTTAAGTAACCATCACAGCTAAATTATAAATCTATAAAAAAAAGATAAATCGCTCCTGCAATTCTAACCTTCTGAAAGGTTAGAACCTTTTCATTCCTTTCATTCATTCTAACCTTTTGAAAGGTAAAGGAGCATTATTCTATTTTAGCTACACAGAAATATACTGTAGTAATTACTTGTCTCCTCACAGTCTTCCACAGAAATCCACAGAACTAACTCTGTCCATGTAGTCACATCAGGAAGCACCTGAGACTGAGAAGTGACAGGTAAGTGCGTGAAGACCTGCAAACACTCTCCTCACTTCCCGTCTCCTCCGGTACACCAGAGGTGCGTGTCCTTCTCTGCAGGTCTTCACACCAACCACGCTCGTCAATGTCCCTCGTGGAAACAGGAATGGCAGCGTGTTGACAGCAATCGATTTTAACGTCAGCAGCTTTGCGACGTCCTGAAGAAAAAGACATCATCTGTGGAGCGTTGCCAACCGAGGAGCCACTTGGTGAAGACAGAAGAGCTGTAATCTCAGAAATCCCAATGTGACACAGGGCTTGTTCAAGAGTCTGCGTGCATGTCAACAATTAAACTCTATCTTATCAGTGAGTAAGTAAGTCAGTGTTAAAACAGCACGTGACTTCATATTTAGTGTATTTAATTAACAACTTTTGTAACAACATTTTGCAGCTAATATTGTAAACCAAATGGTAATGGATGAATTTCTTGTTATCTACCCATGCCACATTGTCTTTGAAACATGATTTTAGGAGTCTTTAATTTAATCGTACAAAAAAATGAAAACACATTTAAGTCATCCATTTAGAACGTCTTTATTAATTATGACCTTGTGAATCTATGAAAACAATGGATAATTATGAATCCACATGGAAATACAGCAATTGCATTAAAAAACAACCTCCCTATAAATGTAATATCAAATGAGAAACTCCTGTTAACTCTGTTCTCTATGATCTATGGTCACCTATGAAGGAATTCAAATGCTGCTTTGTGCAACAGACTGTTTGCTAAGCCCCACTCAGTGTGATGGTTGAAAACTCTGGTCGCAGCTGACCTTGCACGCTTGTGAAAGGCTCTTAATATTTGCACATGATACATGATCGGTTTTGCTCAATGCTAAAAGACTTAAGGCTAAAGACGGTATCCTCACCAGCTCGTGATAAGAAGCAGCACTGTTCATGTACTGCAGGGTGGTGATAGTTAGCATTCTTAGCATTATAGTACAGTATTATAAATAAAATGTGAGTAAAATGTTAGTTTTTCTAACATTAAGCTTAGATGGAAACTTACTATTGAAATACATACTGTACTTGGGGCAAGTAACACCGTGCTTAGATTTTTCATGTTTGGAATCTCAAACATTATGCTTAACTTGCACAAAGTCACTTGTTACTCTGATAACGGGAACAAATGGTCAAATGTGTTTGCATTATGTGCTAATAATTTAAGGGCATAGACAAAGGTATTGTATTGATGAAACATGATTGAAGAAAACTGTATGTTGTGTAAAGAGTGCATTCATTTTGCACAACACAGAGAAATGCTAAAAGTCTAGCTCAAAATGGTCTCATTCCAAAGTCCATAAACCAGATTTTTAAAATGTATATCACGGTGTGATACACAGCTGTTTGGTTACACATGTCTCTGTCCTCAACAAGGCATCGCCATGTCCCCTCGCTGCCTCGTGGGAGCTCCCTTGCTCTCAATAATACATGAGTTTGACTGAGTGTGTGTGTGTGTGTGCGTGCGCCAGCAGTAACAGATGATGGCACAGAATTTTATCCCACTTGACTGCAAGCGGCATAGTGTGTGAACCTCCTAAACTTTTTGGCTGAAGCCATCAGTAAATACATATCCCATCGCTGTGTTCCGCTTCAAAAAGACACCCAACCACATCAGATCCACCAGAGCTGGCTCAGACACCACTGCTGTCCTCGTGCCAGAAATATTGTTTTGTGTTTTACATGGTAAATCACCATCAAAGTCCAAAGGGCTAGCCTACCGAGCAAGCAATGACTTTGATCATTTTAATATATTGACTTAGCAAGGACCCTATGCTATTTAGCACCAACTAACGCTTGCGAGAGGCCTTAGTAATTTTTATAACTTAAAGAATCAGGTGTATGTATTTCAAAAGATGTAATGCTGCATATTGGTGGCTGGATGGCTGAAAACTATTTCACTTTACTACCCTCAAATCATTTACTCTGACATCAATAAACAAGCAAGTTATTGCAAATGTTACCTGAGAGGCAAGTAACAGGAACGGAAAAGAGCTACTCTATCATTAACGTTATTAGCTACACGTGTGCTTTTCCCACTACAGCAAATTGACATGTCTCGTTGCGCTCTTTCGGTTTTGCTCTGAAGAACTTCCTCTGTAACATGCTTGAAGACATAGATTTGATTGCCGTTGTTGGTTTTCAGTGAAACGGAATTCATGAAAATGTGCAGCGAGCAATGCTGTCTGGCGGAAGCATGGAAATATTATATTTTATGAACTGGACACTGGATCCAGTTGATAAAATCTCCCGCCCATTCAGTGCAATCAAAGTTCAAAGTATATACAGTCATCCATCCATGGGTGGAAGGCAATGCAAGATTGCTTCATGGAACACAAGAAGGACATTTTAGTTTTTTTCCTGCGGTGCAGGCAGACATATTGAAAACTTTATTAACATTTATTCAGGGTCTTTGGTGCTTTTCTTTGTTGCTGTGACAGCAAGCAAAAGATTCGTACATACACAGTTCTAGTTTTGCTTTCTTGTAGCTTACTGGGAGGTGCTGAGACCCACTTTTGGACAATACAGTAATAAGCGAGTAACTTGCTTCATGTGTACATACATTGTGTGGTGGTGGAAGTGTGCTTTACGCCTTGAGCACCCTTGGAAGAAGGTTGATGTGCAGCACTAACTACTCGTTGGTCTGCCCTTTCGCCTTTATCCTCCTTCTTCCTAGATCACTGTCTATATCCGGTCCAGCATCCTGAGTGGAACCCGCGCACTCATGTTCCAGATATTAAATTACTCATGAAATATTTGCTCGGCCTCCAGGGTCTGCTGCAGCTTGCGCTGAAACCTCCACTTAGCCCCCGAAATGTCTCAGAGTGCAGGCTTGTGTCACCTCTCCGAGGAAGGTCAATTTTTCCAATTTAGAAACGGGACATTACAGGCCATTTCAGATTGCATTAGTGTCAGAGTTCTGCTCTTGTCACCCTTTCCTCCTGTCCGACGTACCTCTCTTCCTTGCATTCCTTGCTGCTTTCGTAAAACAAGTCGCCTGAGAGGTTGAACATTGGACGATTCAGTAACAAGGTAAAGGCATGATCACTCACGCCGTGTGCACTTGACTGTACCACAAAGTTTCATCAAGCTCGGTGAACCTTGGAGGCATTTTAAAGATACAGCCGCAGCGTTCAGAAGGACAGCGTGAGAGTTCAAAACTGTCTTGACTGACGAGTTACGACTGAACCTGATGGCTACTGGTTACAAATGCCACGCTGCCCTGTTTTTTAATTTATTCAACTTTAATGTAATTCAGAATTCATAAATAAACTAGACTAATCACTTACACAAAGTCTGGTCAGCACAGCAGTATTAAAACTAATTAAAACTACATTTTCATATATTGCATTTATAATAGCCAAAATCTTGGGATAATATTAAAGACTGTAGTTAATACGTAGATAAAAGATACAACTGAAAAAGTACAATTTAAAACAAATAGCCAAAATTAAAGTCAATAATAATATTCTATTAATAAGCACATAAACAACTACATACAGTAGCTTACCATTTGATAACAAACAAATATTCCACCAAATGTAACGTATTTTTTAAATCATTTAC
>JAVQJV010112445.1:0-11423 GCA_036024995.1 Gadopsis bispinosus
CGTCATCTGCCTCGACCGGTTGGGTAGAGAGAGAAAAAAGAGAGGGGGGGGGGGTAGAGTGAGAGCAGGATGAAAGAGAACACACAGCAGCACAGTACAATTCCACATACAGATGTAAATCAATGGCAGCTACAATGTTACTGATGTTAAAATAAACAACCAACAGTATCAGCAGCACAACAACAGCTACACTAATAACGACAATAGCAGCAGCAGACGGTCAGCATCCACTGGACCAGACCTGTGTTCATACAACAGGTGAGAACTTTACTTTCTTCATCATTGTAGTTGCTGCACAGGACGGCGGTCAGACCTGCAGGTACAGGTGTGCAGGTCATGGATGTATACACAAAACTGGATGCAGCCCCATTCAACACCTAGCCAGTGCGAGCCGACCAAAGGTAACTTCTGCTAGCCATCACCTGGGAAACCAGGGAGGCTGGGTGACTGTCCGATAGAAGCATAGCTCTGAGCCAAAGCCCATGGTTCATGTTTCTAACAGGTTCTCTCCACTCAGCAACACACCTGCTGAGAAACAAACTCTGATTATTGGTAGCTCTATTTTGAGAAAAGTGAAGTTAGCGACACCAGCGCTAACTTCACGTTGTGGTGGTGTACAGGTAATGATGTGGGCTTTGTATATAATTGGCAGCCCTTCCTGGTCAGACAGCATCATATCTCAAAGAGCTCGTAGTACCCTATTACCCCACTAGAGCACTGTGCTCCCAGAATGCAGGGCTCCTTGTGGTTCCTAGAGTCTCTAAAAGTAGAATGGGAGCCAGAGCCACTGAGCTCCTCTCTCCTCCTCTCCCTCTCTATCTGTACGGACTCTTATCCTATTAATGCTTGTTACTAACTCCACTGCTTCTCTTTCCCTTAGTTGGGCTCTCTCTCTCTCTCTCTCTCTCTCTCTCTCCATCTGTTGCTTTCTGCAGGTGTTTCTGCCTCCAGAGCTGAAAAGTCTGGATCTGTGGTTGCAGCCGCCCCCATGTTCCTGTGCAACACCCTGCCTGATAAAAGGTAGTTTTTCCTCATGCTCCTAGTCTCCTAGTGCTGCTCATGGTGGGAATTGTTGGGTCTCTGTAAACAAGAAGTCGGTCTGGACCTGCTTTATATGAAACAGTGCCCTGAGATAACTTTATGATATGGTGCTATATAAATAAAACTTAATTGACTTCAATCTCTGATTAAAAATAGGTTTTTATAGTAACTAATTCATTGCCATATGTCCGTGCCATAAACAAATCTGACTTTCAACCTAACCTCCACAAGGTTTGACCCTATTGCTTCAGTATCCTTTATCTAAGTCCTCATTATATTTTCTTCTGCCATCCTCAGCTGCAGTCTCACCTCTTCCATTGTTGCATCCCAGACCGCTGGCGTTTCCTATTCGATCCATCCGGGCTCCGAAGCAGCCAGAGGCCTTTTTCCTCGCGGTCAACAGCAGGTCCTGCAGGCGGCTCCTCTGACTCACAGCCTTGCTGTGGCTGTCAGCTGGCAATTGAGATCTTTCTGATATCAAAGATTCTTGGTCCCCCTCCTGGTCCAGGCTCCATCCTCGGCTGGCCTGGCTGTGCTCAGGCTCTTGGTTTGTCCCTTCATAATCAGCTTGAGAGTCCTCCTCCTCCCGGGCTGCTTCAGCCAGAGTCTCCTCTAAGCGCTCCAGTAAGCCCTGGTGTGGAGACGGGTTACATTCTGTCAATATGGGTTACACATAGGAACACGTGCTGACTAAAAACATTCTAGTGAATCTGTAACTACAGACACCACGGACCTGTGCGAGATGGTGTTTGTTAAAGGCTGCTGGGACAGGATTGTTTAAAAAATAAGTCTTAAACTAGACAAGCATCGAGGTTCACCGACCCAAAGTGATCGGTGAGCTCAGAGCGCTGCTGAACCGGGCTTTAACAGGTGGATCTGATCCAGTCCATCCTTCTGATCCTTCTTAGCCGATCTGGTCTGTATCTGCACCAAAGGTATTCTCAATTCATAATTTCATGTCATATTTACGAGTGAAGTAAGTTTTCTCTCAAAACCTCAAAACTAGATGAATGTGTTATCAGACTCTGATGGTTTAATGGGCCTGACTGGAGAATTAGCTCCACCAGCTGTTTTACCAACAGCAGTGGGTGGAAAACACATTCATTCACCTTTTCTTTTGCTGTTTTCTAGAAATTCTGTTAAACTGTTGAACAATTCCTGCTGACTGGTGTTGCTTAAGGTTGTTTAGTACTCAGTATCGCTCTAAAGGAATATTCAAATGTTCCAATATATATTCCTGGGAGCCGGTTGGTTAGAGGCGTGTTAGCGTCAGAAGATCAGTTTCATCTGGACTGGGACATGTTTACGGCCTCAGGATGCTTCAAATGAAGTGCATGTCTGACTGTCACAGCATCTGATCCACCATTATATCATCACAATTTCAGTATTTCTCAGGCAAATTTCAAATTTGCTTGGAAATGACATGAAAACACTTGTTTTTGACTTAATTTTGTTGCTGATCAACTAAAACTGTCAACAGTTTTTATAGGGACTATTTCTTTGGCACAAAGTAGTTCTGAAGAAAACACTGGGTGTTACCATTTACCTATAATTAGCACCAGATTACCTATTGTACTGTAGTTTGTTCCAAGAAACTTTAAAGGAAACAATTAGGAAATTACAGACCCATAAAAAAATACAACCCGATCTGCATAATTAGGAACAACTAATGTTAAGTAAGAAAATGTGTTCAGCCCCAGCAGATCCTGTTAAACATGTTCTGATCTTATAAACACACAGCGTTGTTCAATAACTGTGTCATTGTGAGTCTGCCTGACCTTCCAAAGTGCAGCCGTCAGACGAACAGGCGCGATGACTGAAGGGGTGACGTGGCTTCTTACCTTGAGCTGCTCCAGGTCACTGCTAGAAGAGGACCTTCCCAGTATGTGGCCGCTAACCAGTGTGCGCTGACACAGCAGGACCAGCAGGCCCCACAGGACCGCAGTCCGCATGTTATCCTGCTGCTGCTACTACTGATACTACAGGCTACACTGCAGCATTTTATATACATGCCAACACACACACACACACACACACACACACACACACACACACACCATGCAAGTGGCTCATCATTTTGTAGATCGCCTCAAGTGCATTCTGACACCTCTGCATGACAAGGCAGCTGGTCAGATGTCCCTTTGAGTGGCGCTTGGTGGTAAGTGATGTGTGTGTGTGTGTGTTCTAGCTGTGGCATGACCTCATGAGCAATGTTGGAGCTCAGACGTGGAGTGTATTGACAGGAATGCAGCATTCACCATGCAAATACAGTCCTGAGCCTGAAAACACCATAGTAGGTTAAAACTGCTACTCCTAGGTTACAGGGAGGTTCCATGGTTTAGATTAGGAGAGGAAGGAAACAATGCCATCAATATATAAGATTAAATGATGGTACATGCTAATTATTATGAAAGCTAGTGATGTTTCTTTCTGTTTCAGGTTTTGAGGTACATTTCAGTTTGAAAGGCAAAGTTAAGAAGGTTTTACCTGTTTGGAAAATATCCGTTATGCTTATGTTTAGCTTCGGTTAAAGCTTCAGCTGAATGCTCGCAGAGCACCAAAACATTACTGGGCTTTTTCCACACAACCCAGTAAAGATGGATTAGTAATAGAAAATACCGAATATTAAATCAACAGCTTGACATTTTGGAAAATACACTTATATGCTTTCATGCTGAGTGATATGAGAAGATTAATACACTCTGATTGATAACAATCTTCTCATCTCAATCTCCGCAAGAAAACTCCAAAATGTTGAATTATTCATTTGACAGCTCTCATGATAACAAACGGGTAAGTAGACCTTGAGTGGATATTGTTTTCCAACTGTCAGTGTCAACTCTTGGGCCAAACAGAGCGATGTCCTCGATGTTTTCTGAGCAAATTCCATGTGCTGAAGACGGTGTGATAAAGCATCAAACTGACGGCACTCCCTAACGTTACACCTTCGGGATTATGTGCTCCATTTATTGGGAGGCCAGCTTGACTCATACAAAACATATCTGGCAAACCTTTACTGACCATAAGACAACAATATCGGCAGTTTGAATTCTTGACTCAAGCTCCACTTGCTAGCTTTCTTCTGGCACGTTCTGATGTCGTGGCCTTCATCAGCGGATGCAGTTTACTCCATGACAGCTGTGCAAACGTGAGCAGCTAAAAGCACCAGAAGACATCTAGTAAGTGGTCAGACTACTGTTTCTAAGATCCAGAGTGAACTTTATAATTACAGGTGAACATTCCAACTGTTCAATCCCCAACGACTGTAACTGACATGTCCAGCTGTTCTCAGAACTTGGCAGGTTACTTTTCAGAGAGAAAACAGTAGATTGCTGGTGGATCTCGTAGTAACCTGTGTGTGTTGGAGTCTCATTACCCAGTTATTACCCAGGATGCAACAGTGAAGGTGGTTCAGCGCGAGCAGTTCAAATCTGAATGCAAAGGTTTCTGTAGAGGTGTTTTCTGTTGTGTGCTCTCCGTGGTGCTGAAAACTAAGGCTTTCACACTCATGCAAGGATCCAAACAACAGCTTAAAGTCTCTGTGTCCACTGGCTGACTGCTCATTGGTGACCCTTCCTCTGCTATTTATATACTGTAGAATTATGATGTCATGCATCTTCCATCGTTGTCAAATGTCACCATGTTGAATGTGAGAAGTGGCCATTTGTTGTATAATTGGAGGTCATTTCATGCTTCAGCAACACTCAGTTCTGTGCCGTTGTAAACATTTATTGAAACATTCAACAGGAAATGAAGAACAGTCTCACATCCATTTAAAATAAATATAATTGTAAGCCACAAACAATATTCAATAAATATAAGTAAATAAATAGAATTCAAATAAAAATGTCTTTTGGTAGAGACGGTGCAGTTCCAGGATTTAGATGGTAAGACTTCATCTTTACTTTGGATCTGCAAGAGAGCAAGGAAACAACTCTGTTATTATGACTCGTTCATATGTTCTCATTCATTTGCATTAGGTAACTTCATGATACACTATACTCATAAACTAACAAATACTATCAGAGTGAAGAGAGAAATACACATGGAGATATTTTACCAGGGCCTCAGTCAAACCTATTTTCTAGTTTTGTAATTTACTATTATAATGCCTGTCTCTCCTCTCACTGGCCCAGAAAAGTGACAGCAGTTCAGCTTAGGGCTGCTGTGGTCCTCCTGCAGCTTTTTGCAGTGGAGTTACTGTGACTTACTGTATCTGCCGACAGTGTTGCACCCCAGAGAGCTCATGGAGCCTATTCTGTCCATCCGTCGACCGAAGCAGCCGGAGGACCTCTTGGACGAGTCATTGCGGATGCTCTTCAGATTCTTGACTGAGAGAAACTCTCTGATCGCTGCCTCATCCAGTCCGGTCTGAGGCTGCTGTCCATCTGCTGCCTCCTCTGTGTTCAGGCTGTCCCGGCCGTCCCTCTCTGCGAGGACTCTCTGCTCCACCTCAGTCTGCTCTGAGATAGAGCCCTCCAGTCTATGAAGGAGCACCTGCAACATCCACATGGACATGAGTTAGGCTAATTTAACCAAATGTAACTTCATTAACCACAGATCAGATCGTCCCATTAAATCACATGAGGTCCCAGAGGTCCATATAGGAAGCTGCTGTGGGATGGCAATAGACATCTTTCTACAACACAATCCCTAACTGGGACAACTAAAGTTAGATACTGCAAATTAAATGTTTGTCCTGTCTTGCTGCTACAGATCGCTGCAGAGCCATGGTGGATCTCCAACTCTCCAAAGCCAAGTTACAAAATCACCCATTTGCAGACCTACCTTTAAGATGTCCATGTCAGTATCGGTCAAGCCGGTGCTGATGGGATACGTGCTGAACAGCTGCAGGTTTAAGATGAGGAGGAGGCAGCAGTGGGGAATGGAAGACAGACGCATGTTTCTCTGCGGGTTCTTGTTGCTCGTATCAGTGGTTGGTTGGATGGATGGATGGATACTCTTTGTCTTTTTTGACTGGTAGCTGTTTGGATGCTGGAGCCCACAGCAGCACTCGCTGCTCTTTTATACTTCAGCTTGACACACGAAGGTATGCCAGGAATTGGACTGGCATTCCTGACACCTGATTCTGATAACAGGAGCTGTCGGAAACGGCTCCTTTTAAAGTGTTGTCTCTTAGATATGGGGCATTCGTGTGACATAGCTGCTTCAATATGCATCTGTGTTTCAGAAATATACTCCAAACCCCCCCTCTACATGGGACACTGTTGTCACTGAGCTACGGGAATTAGTGAACTACCAGACAGTGTGACGGTGTTACTAAATGGAGGGGTGTACGTGATGGTGGTAGGGTAGCCTGCTGGTTAGAGAGATCAGCCTTCCATGGCTGCCACTCTACTAAAGGATCCTTGAGCAAGATGCAAGTGTCCATGTCTTTCCAAGTACCCTTTAGTCCTCAGCAGTAGCTCTACAGCAGACTGTGACCTCTGACCTCTCACTGGGAAGCAGTACATTACTTGAAAATTACAATCTTAAAATTATGTATATACTTTGTATTTGACGTTAGTTAGCTAATGTTAGCATGATAACATACAAAATGTGACATCATCAAAGTTATTTGGTTTGGACTCCTGCAGCACACAGAAGATTTTAAACGCCCGTTTCAGGGAGGAAGTCGTGCCGAGTCATGTCACGTCATGGTGAGCCACTCTGGCCCACTGCATATGTTTTCACACTGCACAGGTAAAGTTGCATAGCTTGATAACGTGCTGCAGGTGTGCTAGCCAGTAATAGAAACACGGCCTGGCACAGCGCGGCTAAACAGGACCGACGCGGTCCGACCAGGGCCCATGGAACAGCCGGGTTTGATTAGTGAATATGTGTAAAACTGTTGGAGTGACCCTTTAATACCTCAATAGTCAGAATATAAAGAGATTGCAAAGTTACACGCACTCTAATTACATGTATGAGACTCAATAAATATACCCTAAAGAGCTCTAATGCTCATCAGTGCATCCAGATTTATTTCATACAGACAAAATGAAACGTGTTATGTTTTCAGCCATTTTGTCTTCTTTATGTATGATGTCAGTGTAAACAGTGATGTGTCACTGATAAGTGGCCATCAGGACAGTGGTGGAAGAAGTACTCGAGTAAAAATACAGACATCATCAGCTACATGTACTTACAGTATATTATATTAGTAGTGATGCAGCAGATCCTTTTATACTCCTGTATATACAGTTCACAGTTTTCATCGTTTGGATTTTTCCCTAATATTTGTTTTTATTTGAGAAACGAATCAGTTATTCAAATGAAAGCATGAGAGACGTTTAGAGGTGAAATGTCTGACGCCTGAAACCTGAGACACAAACTGGACTCATCTGACAGCCTGTTGTAGTTGCTGTTAGCTGTGTGACGTCGAACCGGTAAATAACTCCAGCTAATATTTATATACATAATCTGAATGTGAAAAGTAACTAGTAACTTAAGATCTTAGAAAGCAGGATGCTGTGGGAATACTCAAGTAAAGTACAAGCACCTTAAATATGTACTTAAGTGCAGTAATTGAGTAAATGTACTGTTTTATGATTTAATGATGAAATAACTTACTTTTCAACATTATCTTTGTAATGAATGTGTTTTTGTATTTGTAACTAATCTATACTGGGATGCAGAAACCTTCTCGAGCGACTCTGTTGGCTGTTTAGTTCACCTTTACAGGAGGTCAGTGAATCCAGTGGACGACATCTTCCCTTCACATCTACAAGTTCTGTCTGAAGGTCGAGCATCTGGACTTTGAAGGGGCCACCTTCATGTGACACTAACCCTTATTGTTAAGCGACTGCCACCTGCAGGTGAAGGTGATGGTCTGCCGGAGACTCTTCCATTATCTGTCAGTCTTTTGGGAAACCTGGTGTCTCTATCGGAGCTGCTGCAGCAGGTTTCCATTCATAACGCAACAAATCAGTCATGTTACTCTTTTGTATTTTAAAATTGAAGCCAAAACGGAGCTAAAACATAAACTGTTCATGTTGTTCATTTCCCCACCAGAAATAGTTTGCATTGAACACAGACAGCTGATGCTAATGTATAAAAATGAATTGACAATTGCGTTAAATGGATTTTTATAGCGTGACAATAAATCCCCTCAGAAATAAGCTGCTTTCAATTCATTCACAGACTCAGTTGTTATGCAAAATAAATTATTTTACTACAATACAATCTATTACAAGGCAGCACTACTTCATCCAGCGAGAACATAATAAATAATAAATACATTAACAATCATTTGTTATTCAGCAGCCAACATATGAAAAGAGGAGCTCAGAGTTCAGACGGGCAGCAGAAGGTGACTGAGGAGCCTCGGTTCCGGTTCCAGTGACGTGCAGAAACCCGGAGCCGTCCACGCCTGTTGACACAGCAACAAAAACTCATTATGCACCAGATTAAAAAGCGCTTTGTTCCAGCCCGCAGGTGCTGCCCGGGTGCCCGTGAGCAAAGAGCTTCTAAAGCTCCAGATGTTCCAGATGCTCAGCGTGACGGAGCAGCTACAGGCTCATCTTCTGGTTAAAAGAAGAGACATGAAACGCGTTTGAAGCGTTTTCCTTTCAGTACGGTTCAAAAGGTGTTCATGCAGAATGTTGATGATTTGCTTTTATTAGACCTGAGTTTGGACACTTTGTCAGGATCATCACGTTTCTACTTCGGTCATGTGCTGCCTTCTGATTGGCCTGTGAATGCAATAAAAGCACATTTGCATAATGAATTTATGAACTATGGTCAAACACTTAAATATGTTTGCCCAGGAGTCTATTCTTTATATTATAAGCTATAATCTACTGTGTAACTATGACAACGGGGCACAGTGTGTTTGTTATCTATCGTATCTGTTTTAAAATCAAGCCGTCGACGGTTATTTTCTGCATCAAATCCAAACTGCATTGCGTTTCTTTCATACCGACATGATCCCTGTATTCCATAAACAGCTGTGAGTGTAAAAAGACATGGAACATGAAGAGAGATAGAAACTCTGTTCAGCTGCTTTGTGTCATGACAATAATGTAACAGTCATGTAACTCCCATCTTCAGCCTCTGGTCCCCTGGTTCCTACCTTCAGCATCCCAGCCCGCTGAAGGAGCCGATCCTCTCCAGCCGGACCCCGAAGCAGCTCCGCAGCCCGCCCTTCTTGTAGCGGCTCCACGAGCGCTTCGAGGTCCTCGTGAGGTCCTTGAAGAGGCGCGCGAGGACGGAGTTGCTGGGGTCGGAGTCCCACAGCTGCTGCTGCTGCTGCTGCTGCTGCTGCTCCGGAGCCTCGAACACCGACCTCTCTGCGTTCCCATCCTTCCCCTGCAGCTCCATCTCCTCCTCCTCCGAGGAGTCGAACGGCGCAGCGTTCAGCTCCTCTTCCAAAAGTTCCTTCAAACTCTGCGGGGGGGGAGAAAACAGAAGCCTGGAAACTGGTGCACAGGAGACAGTCCCGGGGCCGCAGTCATGAACTCACCTGTACAGTTTCATATCGATACAAACAACGTGCCTTTATTTTATCTGAGCACAGACCTGCTCCTCTGACGGGACTCACCTGCAGGTCCGACACCGGCTTGGCTGCCGCAGAGTTCACCAGCAAGAGCAGAGATAAACAGCAGATCGAGATACTGGGGTTCATCTTCCTTTGGAGGTTTTCTTTGTATTTTCTGACGTCCGTGCCTGCTGACAGTCCCGCTGTGCCTCCGCTCGTCGGGCTCTTGGCGGACAGGTGCCGCCTTTATACCCGACCTGGTTCCGTCACGAGGCCGGGAAATTAACGAGGTGTGACTAATGCTGCTCCGCATGGGAGTCCGGCTAACCTGCGGCTGGAGACTGGGGCTGGAAGTGTTCTCAGGTTCAAACTCCTCTGAAGCATCAGCCTGAAGAAGACTCTGCTTTGCTGCTCTGAATAACTGCTGTCATGTTATTACTGTGCTGTGATTTACAAGCTTCCCCCAACAGGCATGTGGAGAAAGCTATGATATAATAACTTAATAAAACTGAATATCACTTGAGCAAGTTAAGCTTTGATTGTTCTTTTTTTTTACTCACTTCAAACTGTGAATTCTGAATCTTTATAGCAAAAACGTTGTTCTTAAATTCACTGTCCTTTTGAGTTTATAGTGAATGAGATGCTCTGCCACCAACAGACACAATGCTAATATTGGACAATTCTACAAAACCCCAGATTATGTTTAATGGCAATCTTTTAAAAATAATTTCTTTCTATCAAAAAGGAAATGGCTGTCAGGACTAATTCTGATCATGAACTACTACAGTATGGAGGTTGGACGAGCTACATGACTTTACATTTCACAATAGTTCATAAAGGGCAAAATATGCATCTTGAATGAATGTCAGCATTGGACATTAATTGTACATTGGGGAAATTGGGCTGTCTGATAACAAGCACAGGAAATTATTCTGCTGATAGAAATAATGAAATAATGAAACAATAACTGATAAAACTACAGAATGTGGCTCAAGAATAGAACCCCTTTTTATGAGGTTTCTTCTCATTTGTCAAGGCTTGGCTGGCAGGTTCCCCTCAGTTCTTTGTGCTAACCTAGGCTGAGTATGTCCTGTATACAGCTTATCTGCAGTGGACACTCACAGGAAAGTCATAATATACGTTGCCTACTTCCTGTGTTTCTATTAAGTGTAAACACGAGCTCTGAACTTTAATTTTCCTCTGTCTCCTCACAAACACTCTGAACGGGCTGATATGCAGAGGTGGCACTCAGCGGAGGTGGAAATAAACTTTAATTTGAAGTTTGTCTGATGTTTATGGTTGCGTGTGTGTGTGTGTGTGCCTCTGTGTGTTTGTTGTACTCTTGTTCCCTCCAACTCTCATCCCTCTTCCCCTCCTCCTCCTCATCCCCTCCTCCTCCTCCTCCTCCTCCACCCAATTGCCCTTCCACCATCAGACAGGTACCAGGGGTAAATGATGAGCGATTAGCCCTGGACCCTGTGCAGCTGAGTGCATTGTGCGGAGGTGGATGGAAGCTAATTGACATTTCACCAGCTTCTCAACTGAAGGGCTATCAAACCAAAGTGAGTCAGACTTCAGGGCAGCAGCGGACACTCCTGAATGCTCCTCAGGACTCTGAGCACTCTTAATTCAATCTGTTGCATTCAGTCTGTCACACAGATGTGTTACTGTCAGACAGATGTGTTACTGTCAGACAGATGTGTTACCGTCAGACAGATGTGAAGCTGTCAGACAGATGTGTTACCGTCAGACAGATGTGACATTGTCATACAGATATGAAGCTGTCAGACAGATGTGACACTCTCAGACAGATATGAAGCTGTCAGACAGATGTGACACTCTCAGACAGATGTGATGCTGTCAGACAGATGTGTTACTGTCAGAGAGATGTGAAGCTGTCAGA
>JAVQJV010112451.1:0-18110 GCA_036024995.1 Gadopsis bispinosus
CACACACACACACACACACACACACAGACACACAAAAGGCAGCTGAATCCCATTCTGAATCTTATTTTTGTTGTTGTTGTTGCTGATGCCACACCCTGGGCTTCTTCGGGCTGTAGGGATGCTTTTGTGAGCTCATGCCACAGGTAAATCTCGCACGCTTGACAGGAAGCGCCACTTGAAGCGATGAAGAAAATCTGGTCCAAGAAGAGATTTCAGGTGAGTTTGCTCCTTTTTTTTTGTTGTTTTGTTTTTGGAAGAAGAACTGCATTTATTGATGGTGTCATTAAGCTACGGTATGCCCCACGTTGTCTGGTAGGTTTTTACATCTTGGGATGTCATGCCACACCCTTTACCTGATAATGAGATGCAAATGTGTTGATTTGTAACAGAAAACAATGGTTAAAGAAACACTTTAAGAGTCATTTCCAGGGAATACGTTGATTCAGTGCTGTTGGGAAAATGCTAAACAAGCGGCAGTACGGATAGGGGATGTGATGCATGCTGTTTCCCACCTTTGTTGTCAAATGGAGGAGAAATCAGGACAGCGTAACAAAGAAAGTCAGCCCAGGAAAACTCTGGTTGCCAGGTAGAAACACGTATTTTAGTACAGTATAAGCAATGAAACGAATCTCTGTGAGACAATGAACCAATGAAATGCCAAAAAGGCACAATAGTCCACTTTCACATCATCAAACAGTCCACATTTCTGCCATGCCATTGTGCACACTCTGGTGAAACGCATTCCGCCTTCAGTCATGACGGCTTTGCCATAAAATAAGTAATTCTCATAACAGGTTTCGCAGATTTGGAGCAGATGAAAAGTGTGTCAGTAGGCTACACTCCATGGGGACATGGGAATCAGGGCAGCCAGCTACAAGGGCTACAACGTGAGCAGAGCACAGGATAAAGCAGGTTTCTGATGGCCGCTTTGCCTCCCCTTCTGCATCAGTATCAAACCCTTGAGACATTTTCTTTTGCTTTCAGCTGAGAGAATAGGTAGGATTTGGATTACAGCCATCGAACATGTTTGAAGTATTTGCCAAAATTGAGCCTTTTCAAAAGGATGCCGTTTGTGGCTGGGTTACGCTGATCCGATTGCCTTGAGGCTATAACAATGGAGATCGTGGCAACGACGGACCACCAGGCAACAGTTAATCAAATTGCCTGACACAAAAACATTAGCCAATGGGAGTGAGCAGCAAGCGTTGGGGTGGGGGGATTAGTGTGAAATGAGTCATTCCACTTTGCACTTTTGCTACTTCTGCTTTCCGTCCTGCAAAGCAGTGAGTCATTCTGAGGAGCTCTCCCTGGTGCTGATTGACAGACAGTCCAAGAAGCAGTTTTACCAACTGCCTTATCAGCAGAGACACGCAGCTCAAACGTGGCCTGGAGTGTTTGCCAGATATCTTCCACCTTTATTTTAGACATTGCTGGGCGATAATTCAACACTAGCATTTATAACTCGGTGGGATCTTTTTGCGATATGACCATATTGAGATTTCTCGAAGGTCCGTTGCCTGGATTAACGTTTTCTAGACAAATGTCATTAAAAACTAACATAACGAGTTATTGAGAAGGTTTTGTTTTGGTTTCGCCTGATGTGATGCACAAGCGGGCACAAGTGGACCTCTGAGTTGGGCTTAAACTGCGTTCCCATGCAGTCCACCCTATAGGTTTACACATTGTATGCATTCTGACATTTGATCTTTTATGTCACCTTTTGGATAGCATTCCTTGGTACACAAAGACAAATTCGAATACAAATAGCATCTTGAAAGTCAAACATCATGCTGCCTTTCACACTTTCTACCACTTAGAGTTGAGGTGACAACAACGTTACTTTTGGGTAAAAGGGACCTTTGCAGTGTGCGGTCTAGGTTGTGTAAAACAGAATCTTCGGCTGTGTTTACTGTTGAATAATGCATTGTGCTCTGTATCTTGTTTCAGAGAACTGGGCATTCCACACGGACATTTGGCAGATTTACCCATGGTGTGTTTGTCAGTATAAGCTTTACACCAATTCTACTTCATTCTACTGTAGTCTACTCTCTGCTTTTTCTGTTAAAAGTTTAAAGTGCTGTGGCCTTTTGACTTCCTCAGGCCTTTCCCCCTGTTTCTGTTTGCGTTTCAGCCAACGGCAGCATGTGCCTCATTTTGATTTATTCCTCCAATAACTCTTTTATATATGAAAGTTGCCGTTGTAGAACAATATTGCTTTAGCGTACGTATATGCTTTTACTGCTTACAACCAGAGTGGGTTTTATTATTGTACATCCACCCCCACGAAGCAATATTTTTGTAATTCACACTGTTGCCTCTCTGCATAAAATCCTTGAGTGAATAATGTCTGGCCTCGATGGTTTATGATAGAATATTTGGCAGTATTTGTGCAATCCATGATCTGAGCCAAACCAGGGCTTGATGCACTCGACTCTAAATCATATTTACTTTGCAATGCTAGCTGTACACTGAAATATATTATGTCATAATTACATTGCTGAGTCGGTTTCCCTCTCCTGGCGTGCAAGCTATTTAACTTCATTTGATACAGATGGGTGGATCTACATACCCACACCCAGGGAAGCGCACACATGCTGTTTGCAATGTAATGAGCTAATGGTTATTGTTCATGTTACACTGGCTTTCTTATCATTAGGCAGAACCTTCTGGAATTATCTAATCAGGATCTGACTTGATGTGAGGCGCTATGAGGTGCAACCTATTCTGCGGTTGTTTGTCGTCCTCCTCCTTCACGAGCTCTCTAACCAGTAAACATATCTGTCAGCCACCCAGCAGTTTGGCTGGTGATTTTAGACTCTAATGGGTACGAAGAGGATTGGTCGTGTGGGTGAGAGAGATGCTGGTTTCCATAGTAACGGTGCTCTCCCGTCTGCCCTCTCTTGCTGCCACTATGGAAGCGAAGTTTTCCGCTCCTGCCGAAAGCAAAGCTATGGTAAACCTGCCTGTCTTGATTCATCTTTAGTTAACTTTATTATTATTTATTTATTTTATTTTTTTCAATCTTCCCATCCGTCCCTCCCTGACTTCTTCATCTGTTCATCCCTGCTGATATAAATGTGATCTCAGCCACAGACATGTGGTTTCAGGCAGTTTCCTTTGACCCTGTCTGTGGTTTCTGTTTCCCTATCCTTTTCCCTTTTATTGTGCTTTTTATATCGAATCAGCTTCCACTAGAAAACATAATATTTTATTTGTCTACACTGCCTCCACACCCCCATATTTGTCGTTGAGTGTTTTCTTATGTTCCTTATCAAATCAAGACCATAGTCAAATCAATGTTGTCCATCGTTATGTTTTGTTGGCACACGTTGTTACATTTCTGTGGTTTCAGTTTCAGTTTCTGTGGCCATGTGTCCCATTTATCCTGACATCTTCCAAATGGTTGGCATTTTCTTTACTGCTGCACAGACATATCAGCTCGTGTTGCTTCACTTGATCCTTTGAAAAGGTTACCCAGCAAGTAATCACACCATAATTTTGCACGGGTGACATTTATAGAATTTTTAAACAGAGTAAAATGTAAAAAAAAAAAGTAACAAAGCGGTCTGTTTAAATAAAAAATAGTTTAGTTACCAAAGTCAAACGGATCGAGGCCCAAGGAAAGAGCATCTTTGCAGACCCTCCCCTCCATGGATCAGCCATGTATTTTCATAAGCCACAGCTGGCTTCATGTCACGCTCGAGCTTCAACCCATTTATTTCACTCTGGGGGCTCTCCGCGGCTCTTTTCAAGGACCCATCGAACTCTGTGCCGCAAAGCAAATGTGAAATGTCATTTTCACCGGGACCGCGTTGTTGTTGTTGTTTTCAGCCTCCTCTGCTCCTCCACCTCAATTTCTCTTTTCTCTCCCCCTCTTTCTCCATCTTAACTCATCTCTGTGTCGCACATCTCTCTATTTCAGACTCTGAGAACACAGAGGATGAGACCACAGAGCCTCAGATGGAAACCAAAGAAGGGCCCGGGAGGCACCAAGACAAGGCTGGACGGAGAGGAATTTCAGGTAAAATCCCGTTGAGGTTTATGTGCAGTTCTAGCACTCCCTAGATTACCTCCTAACAACTGACATTTCAGCTTATTTTCTCTTTTAAATTTGTATTTTTGTAGTTGCAAACAGGCAATACATGCAAAACAGTACACAGTAAAAAGAAAAGAGTGCAGCATGCACATATTCAGTCGCTCTTTAAACCTTATTTATGAGGTGACTGTCAGTGTGATTTACCGCTTCACCAGCGTCGCTGCCAAAAACACACTTTTACAATTATGATTCAATTCGGCTTGATGGATTTAAGAGGAGGGTTGTTATCAGCTTGGCCCAAGACATGCGTTGGATAAAATCCGACATGACAGAATGCATGAATCCCTCATGGTGTGATGCAACGTTATGACACACTGCCCTACTTTCCAGCAGGGAACCTGTCTCAGGTCTGGATCTTGCTGTGCAGCTCCACGGGGAACATACAGCATAGAAAACTGAGGCTGTTTCTGCTGCAGCAGATAAATGGGGTTGCAGTTAATTGCACCATTTATGGATGGAATAGAAAGTTTAAATAGAGCTGTGTTGATCACCTGAGAGCTACAGAACATTCAGCAAGTGGATGTTAAGGTATACACTCTTAAAAATTAGTTACATGAGACTTTTCACGCCAGTGATCCATCGATTCCCAGTTTAATAGATTTACAAACAATTAATGGGCAGCTGTTTTGGTAATTCATCCTTGGAGTCAAAGGTGCCAAACATTTGCCTCTTCCAGCTTCTCCAGTGTGAGGATTTGTGCTTTACTCTGTTTTACATCTTTGTAAACAGAATTTGTTTTTTTTTCTGGGTTGATGGCCGGACACGACAAGACATTCAAGGATGTCACCCGGACGTTTTGTGTCATTTTCTGACATTTCTAATCCATTATCCGATAAAATGAGAAGATTAATCAAAAATCAAAGGAATTTTAATTGTAGTTGCAGCACCAGTTTGTACAATATACTTAATATGTATTTCTGTAACTGCAGTCTAAGGGTTTGCACACATTGCAGTGAATATTCAACCTGCCTTTCTTTCTTTCTTTCATTTCCTTTAAAGTGCATGTGACTGCAACATTACAAATGACCACGGTTTCGATGAGAGTTTAGAGGCTCCAGCAGAATGATGTCTGCTTATGCTGAGTCAAAGTTCAATATTGCTGAGCTCAAATTTGTTTTATGCCAGCAGAAGTGAAGTTGCCATGATGCGTCTTGGATTTTAAAATGGAGGAGTCATTGTTTCCAGCGGCGTGCCATCAACCCATTTGGTCTAACATCACTATCAGACTACAGACGTCGACCCTGTTCAATATTTCATATTTGGCTTAGACTAATGATTATTATATAGATGGTTGGGTTGATTCTTTTTTAATTCATCCATTAGTAATTGAGTCCATAAAGCGTAATTTCCCAGAGCGTCTTCGATTGCTTGTTTTGTCTGACTAACAGTCCAAACCCCAAATCGAGTCTGTTTACAGTGATATAAAACAGGGAAGAGTGTCCATACATTTGAGATGGTGCTGGTGTAATGCCTGAGGACTAATGGCAAGTCTGATCAAGGATATAGACTGAAGGATTTCCTTGAGTGGCAGGCATTAACCAATTATATCCTAATACAATCCTATATACGTATATCCTATAGTAATTTCCTGCCAGCGTTGCAGAGATTAAACAAATTCCTGAAACAGTATTTACTAATTTGCAGGCGTCGGTGCATTGGCGTCTCAGAACCTGCACGATCCTCACTACCCATGCCTAGCAGGATGTCTGAATATAGATCAGAAGTATTGACACCCTTCTCCTCTACCACAAAGACATTTTGTATTCTTCCCTCGCCTTGCACCACAGAGTTTGAACTTTCCAAGCTTTCGTGTTGGCGGGCTGACTACGCCCTCATCACGTCCCCCTAGAGACGCGCAACAACAAAACGGAATAGCAAGAGAGCACCAAATGAGGGAGAGATGAGGTAATGCATCTTTTGCTCTCTTCAAGGAACAGATTCTGGTTGCCTCAGCTGCACGCAAAGACTAGAATGCCCTGCTAAACACGAACAAGGTTCCTGCGGAACATTCGGTTTTGTGCCACCCCAGATGGACCTCGTTTAGATGTATGAGACAAAATTGTGCGTGAAGAGTAGCTTCAAAGCACAGCACAAAACAATCTGCCTTCAAGTAAAAGTGGAACATTGCTGTCCAACCACCTCACAGAGAAACATAATTTCCAAGCTCAATATGTCAAGGCCTTGAAGTGCCTGTATTATTTCCCTCAGTGGCCCCTCTGAAAAACATCTCTCATTTAATTTTTTTGGCTTTATGAGGAGCTGATAGTTTGTTTCGGTATCGTGGCGCTGAGTCAGTATCATTTGGGACTGCAGCAGGAGTCCATCGTTTTATACCCTCGACACCATTGCTGCTTCAAGGTTTCTGTCGTTAATGGAAGATGCTGACTGCTCTTCCTTTTCGCTGCCAAAGCATTCCTGTCTTTGTTGCTCATCACTAAATGTCAATCATTACCTGATTTGCGAGAGGGGAGGATCTCTGTAAGTGGTGCATGCTCCACTACGTAGCCCACACGCTCTCGGTTTCATTTCTTGTTTTCAAGCAATCAATAGACTCTTTATCCATCGTACCCGTTTTTGTGCTTAATGATATTCCTGCTCTCCGTTTCATGTCAGTATCATGTTCTACCAGCTCAGCATTCTTGCTCCTTTGGTAAATGAAATAATATTTTTGTACATGCGTTTGGATATAGCATTATATAGGTAATGCGGACATTAAAACAAAATGCAAGCCTTGGTTATCCAACATTCTTTCCATTTTCTCTGCCAGGCACTTGATTTGACACATTTGTATCTCTTAAATAATAGCTAAACTTTAACCAAGCATCTCTCTATCTTCCTTTTCTCCTTTCTCTCCTGTCTGTCTTTCTCCAGGTGAGGGAGGGGGGATGATGGACTATAATCCAGATGCCTCAGATCGCAGGGCCACCCTCCCCGGCGCCTATGACCCTGTGGTGGAGCGAGAGCTCCGCGCTCTGGGCTCCCGCCCTCCGGGGCTCCACTTGGACCCCACAAACGCAGCCAGGCAAGCCCTTGGTGGGGCTCCCGCTGAGGGGGGCCCCCCTGTTCGTCACCTGGGTGTGGAACCGCTGATCCGGGCGTCTCACGCTAACCTGGCCCGGCCTGTTCAGGGGTCAGAGGAAAGTGTTTCTGTAGGCAGCGACTACTATGGGAGCATGTTCAGCCTCTACAGAGGGAGAACATTTTCTATGCCGTTATAGCACATGGCATTTTATTTTTAGGATTCCACACAAAAAAACAAGAAAGACTGGCCACAAACCCCAAATTGCAAAGAAAACTGACACATAAGACAAGACATACAGTATGTCCTCCGTAGACCCAACTTGCAAAAATTGTTCCCCATCTTTTATACGTTTTTCATTTTTCTTACTCTTATTTCATATTCAAGCTTTTTTCATACAGTATTGTTACTTCCCATTATTATTTTGATGTCACGCTTTCCTTTGCCTCTGTTTTTCTTGCTGTGAGTGTGGTTTGGTTTCAATATAAACAATGATGACTAGTCTTACAAAATATCATTGTGAATGTTCATTATAGCCATCAGAGAGGACACAATGGTACAACCTGCTAATATGTATTATTCAGCACTCCTGAAAACTGTGATTACTTACTTTTTAGCCACTGCATGTTTTCTAGAGCGCCCCCTCCCCTTTTGGATTAACACCATATCTTTATAGGTTTGCTGTGGCATGCATGGGTTGCTGGCTTTGATCCAAGCTAATATTAGCATGAATGTTCTCACAAATTAATTATCATGTGGTTCGCAGGTTCTTTTTAGGCATGATGTTTTTTTGTATTTGAAGTTGAAGCTGGGGTATTTCATGTTGTAAATCTGCCATTTCTGTTGCTGCAACATGCCTACAATTTCTAATTATTAATGTCCTAGAGCGTCTTCCACATCACCACAGTTAGATTAAGTTCTTTAGAACTTCTTAAGAAATCTTATATGTGGGCCACATTATTTTATTTTTATTCCTTCATATGACATTGTCTGATGTGTTGCTCTCTGAATATGAGACACGAAGAGCACAGGCAAACCACAAGGAACTCACTGGTGAAGAACATATGTTATGAGAACATAACCAGACAAAATGACACAAATGGAGGTTCACTTGTTTCTTTATTACTCTTCCATCGCCTACGGCAACTGCACTAGAGCTCTAACTTCACACCTCCATTTCCCCTCAATCCTCCACCCTCTAGGACTCAAACTGCTGATGAATCACAGGGGCTCTCCCCACGTGTCCCCCTGTCTTCTCCCCAGCCACATCCCAGTACACACAAAAACAGCATCAGTACCCCACACCAAGACCTGGATAAAACCAAACCTTCAGATCCCCCATCTTCTAAGACAGACCAGGCATTGAGTGTTAACAGCGTTGTCATGACACCCAAACTGGCTCGTGCAGCACCCAAGATCTTTGACAAGGTCCGTGCTTTTGAGGAGCGAAGGTCTAGTGTGGATCAGCCAGGAGGTGTCAAATCTGTATCAGGACGAGCAGCTTCCCTCGACTCAGATGACAGCGGAAAGAAGACAGGAGGCCCCAGCAAATTGGAGGGCCGGATCCTGCAGGGTGCAGCCCAGAGGCGAACAGTGTTCAAGCAACGGGCCTCTTCTTTAGAGGACAAGACGGGCTACTCCCAGAGGGTCCAGAGCTACCAGAGCAAGTTCGCAGAGGAGCTACAGAGGATCAAGAAACTTGTGGGGAAACCAAGCTTGAAGAAGGCGTTTTCCACTGAGCAGTTGTCACAGAAAGAGAGGCTGACCCCGGGGAAGCTGGAGCCCATTCCTCCCCAAGTGGTTAAAAGGTTGGAGGCAAGAGAGCGAGCCCTGGAGGACCGAAAAGATGGGGAGAGGGAAGGGGACAGCAGATTGCAGATTTCTCCGCAGGCCCACGGCAGAGGTCAGGGGAAACAAAATGACAAGCCTGAAAAGGATAAGATGGCACAGCCAGATTTACAGGGGAAGCCAGTGGATAGCTCATCACAAGGACGGACAGGGAAAATTTCTGTTACCATGGAGATGGCACCAGTTCACCAGTTACCAGGACAACCATTGCCAACAGCCGCAAGGACAAGCCTCACCAGGTTTGGAGAAGATTATCTTTACTCATGAATTTGTGTGTTTCTAAAATCATATATATGTGTGTCTTGTATTTATCTTTGTGAGATTTGTTATTTTTCAACATACAGTATCTGGACATTAATTTTACACTACTTGAATAGTTATTGCACACTTGTTAGTATTACATAACAGTTTTCTTGTCTTTGCACATAGGGAAACCCTACAAAGCTCTCCAGCAGCTGACAAAGACGCACTAGTCGCCATGTCTCAAAAATCCTCATCCCCCTTCAGACATTTGGGGACGGATTCCAAGATGGACAACAAAGCAGACCATAGATCATCAAGCCCAAATGGGAAGAGAGCATCCCCACTAACTCTGAGGGAACCAGGTTCCCAATATCCATCCAAGCCCCCCCGGCTCACCCCATCACCCACTCCTTCTGTTAGCCCTCTACTGAAAAGGAGGAAGGCAGAGGTGGGGCGCACGTCTCCAGCCTTGAAAGTGAACATCCCCACCATCCTGGTGGAGGATGAACATATGGAGACAGAATGTGGTACCGACAGGAGCAACGAGGGGAGGATGGCCAGGAGGAAAGAGGGGAAGGTTCGCAGGAGCAAGAAAGGGCGTTTGGTTCAACCCAGGTCTCCAGAGGAAGGTGGGACATAGTTTAAGTTTATTGTTAATAAGCGCCTTTGTAAAAGTCTAAATTAAGCCCAAACTACTAGCAACGATCCAAGGTGAAAGTTGGAGTCAATGCACAACCGCGTTGTGCTGCAGTTCCCTGAATGGCCATGAGCTGCTGGTTCCAAAAATACTTGGACTGCATCAAAGTTATTGAGAAAACGTCTCACAGGATGAGAAAAACAAAATCAATATTGGGTGGCTTTTATGATTTTTAAGGATTATAGATAGAAGTATATTTTGGGGCATGTTTGTGTTGATTGACATGTCTCTCAGGCAATTCCACACCACAGGGGCTGCTGCTTGCAAGACCCAAATCTGCTCCCATAAGACTCTGTAACGTTGGCCATGTTTTGGGTTTTCTGACGTTAATAACTGAACCCAAAGTGCCGCCTTTTAAAATGCACTTTCAGAAATCTACACTGTAAAAGCTATGTCCATGTTGTTCTGGATTTTGTGAACCCAACATATGCTTTGACTCTATTAGCATAAGAAATGTTGATATGGAGCAAACAAAGTAGACCATGTGTCTATTGTGTTGTCCAATATGAAAAATTAATCCAATACACAGACTTGCCGCGGGGCCCAGACTCATTGGTAGAACTCATTTCACATGGGGAAGCAAAAAACTAAACTAGCCCATGACTAATTTTGGGGCCTGGCCCATTTACGGAACCAGGTGACAGAGCACAGGCAGATCCACATAAACCCGAACTGTCCTTTTCAGGGGGCTCATCTGATGACTCGTACCTGTCTGCTGATGAGGAGCCGGCCGAGGCCCCGAGGTTTGAGAGGCCTCTTGAGGGAGCCACAGCACCCAGAGGCTCTGAGGTCGCACTGAAATGCATCATCACTGGGAGTCCGCCCCCTACAGGTACAACTGAGAACATGCTGTATACAGTACAGATCACTAAGGCTTAGCCTATATTTTGTTTTTTTCATTTGTTTCTGTCTTTCTTTTTCTTTCATGTGTTTTGTGCATTTCTTTACTGTTTTATTTTGTATGTTTTTCTATTTCTTTATTTTGAAAATTCTACAAGCTTCCAGGTGTCAGTCAGATTTGTAAGATTGTATTTGTTGCACCAGTAATGACTGTGGCTTGAATGAAACAATTAAGCTAACAAACATTTATTTTTTATGATTTATCATTTTTTCCTTTACGAATTATTTTTTGAGATAATCAGCTCTTTTGCATTTTCTTGCAATATTTTCATTCACTGTCTTCTTTTAAAAAATCTAGTTTTTCTCCTCAGTGAAAATCTGTAAAAACCAAAAGCCAGTGAGCTTTATTCATTACACATCTTTGTAAGGCTGATTGTGCTATATCCGTTTTCCTGGGGGTGTCTTTTCTCCGCCTCCTCAGTGACATGGAGGAAGAATAATGTGGAGATACGGAGCGATGCCTTCCATGTGGTTAAGGCTGAGGGAGAGAGGCACTGGCTGGTGATCAAGCAGATGAGGCCGAACAACGCCGGGTTGTACTGCATCACAGCTGTCAACCTGGCGGGTGGAGCATCCTGCAGCGCCACACTCTATCTCCAGTCAGGTGAGACAAGGCGACACATTTACAAGCGTGCAGCACACATTCAAATGAACACGGAGACGGTGAGGCACACGAAAACTATGCTCTTCTTGAAATACATGAACATGTTGACTCACACACAGAGAACTCGCTTTAATCTGCTGCCAGCCCTCCTCCGCCTGACATTCTGTCTTAATGGCTACAAAGGCCTGCCGGAGCTCAGCATCCCGGCCGGGGCTCCTCGCAGCAATAGTTGCCATGGCAACACATTAATTCTTAAAGGCACTGAGCTCCCTTCAGTGCAGATTCAAAACGCAGACCTGCCCCGTCACATAAAGGTCTCCTGAGTCTTAAAGGCAGGCATGGCATTCAGGATCAGGAGTAAACGAAATAAATATTCCTTTTGGAAAAGGTTTCTGATCTGAATGTGCCTACAGTGGATGTGTGTTTATACTGTACGGGGGTGTGTGTGTGTGTGGAAACCTGCACCTCTCCCACAGTGTTGATTCAGCTCGTGTAAATGCAACCTGCACTTCGCTAGTTTTGTCAACAAATGAGCGTACACTCTGGTACGGTCTCACCGGCAACACGGGGCCTGTGTTGCCATATTAGGCCAGCGGCGTCTAACTTGCAGGAGTATTTTTAGCCACGCTCTTGTTCTCTCGGGTAATTGCAGTCTGCTTTGTGTCCCTGTGTGAGATGCTGCAATCATGGAGTTTCTCATCTCTCCAGATTTCACACTACAGCGCTGGGAGTTGTAGTGGTGGGAGATTATGTGAGTCATTTTTGCTGGCTTAGCCGGGGAACAGAGTAGAGTTTTGGCCGGGCGAGCCAAAATTGAGGGAGACAATAATTTTATAGGCTACAAGGGATGTCAAACCTGATTATGGGGCAGGAGAAAAACACTGTATTGTTGTAATTTCAACACAAAACAAATAAGTTTAAGATTGTTTGATAAACAGCTGTTTATTAATTTCACAATACCATCATCCTCTGTGGGGGCATAACTTTCTTTAATGAAGCTATAACATGAAAACTTTCAGATACTCTACTTGTGTGAGCTTCAGGATGTCAGGAATGTTAGAGAGCGCGGACATGGCGGTGACGGGAAGCGGGGGGAGAGAATAGAGGATGAGACTGAAAGGGAAGGTTAGCTGGCTCGGACTGTGCAGCAGTTGTGTAAGAGTTGGCAGGTTTACGTAAATACTCCCGGGAGCTCTCCCCTGGTGCACAGACGCCGCTCAGAGATGTGACTCTAGGTAGGTTATTTTGTGATTTATCCTTTTTAATGCCAGCGTGATGACAATTCTCCAGAATACCTACCTACTTGAACTTAGGGAATCTCTAATTCTAATGTTTTATTGCTATAAGTCAGTTCTTGCATATATACTTAAGTTCATAAGTGTTTTTTCACATCTGTGCATGTGGGCACGCCTGTCTTTGACTTCTTTCACCTGCAGTGAAGTTCAATAGCAGCACTTCCGTGCTTTTATCCGTCCACTCTGCTGTTGTTTTCTCCCAAAAGGAGGACATATCTTAATGCTGTTCCACTGATGGCTATTATTCATTCCCAGTTGTCGCAGTGATGTCTGCTTCTACCAGATGTAGACTTTTAGGTTTTACAGAGAACGTCAGACAGCGACATGGCAGGAAGAGAAAGAAAGAGGAGTCTGAAGAGAGGTGTTTTATGTTTCTCTACCCAGCTTTGAATTAATTCTTACTTCAGTAGAAGCTGCCAGCAGTCCAGACACAGTGTCTGCTCTGGAACTCCATGGGAATAAGCAAATGATTGGGTCAGGGATTAAGGGATTAATTCATTATCTGTTTAGTTACGGTCACCTCAGAGAGGTCCCTGTACTCTGTGTCTGTGTGTGTGTGCGTGTGTGTGCGTGTGTCACTCATCTCTAACTCACCGCTCTACGTTGCCAACTGCTCGTCTTGGCAAAGGTAATAATCTCCAGAAAAGCAAGCAAAGACTGTAAACATCAGAGCTCTGACAGATTGTTCCCATCCAAAGGTTTAACGAGCCGCCCGGGTGCCATGCTAGCCATATTTCAAAGAGATTTGCACTCAACTACGCAAATTAAGAAGTGCGCAAATCAGAGTTGACCTTTTTCACGAAGCCAAGCAAAAGTGAATTTGATGTGGCTGATATTTGCTGATATTTGTTATGTCCAACACCAATCTCCTTTTTGTCCAGGGCCAATTCACATGCAATGTGGGAACCCAGCCTTGGAAGTCATTAGTACGACCCAGTCAGACGAGGAGTATCTGAGCCCTCAGGAGCAGGCCATGGAGCTCGGGGACTCACCTGCTCCGAGTAAAAGTGTCCACTTCAAGGAACCTCCCTCGTTTCAGGTAGGAGAGTCTCGGGAGCAAAATCTGGATTTGTTTTTCAAACCCGATCTTTAGGAAATTATTACTGCATACATACCACCAGTATTGGCTGTATTTTCCCCAACACTGACCCAAAACATCAAGCTGATAAAGAGGAGGAGGACAGTTTTGAATACAATTTGATGGACCAGACTGGAACACACTGTAGAAATTCAACTCATAGAAACCTTTCACCTTTTCTATGGTGCATAGTCAATTTGCATTTTTTTTCTGAGCAGCAAAGATACTAAAGTTACTATTATGATTTACAGAAAAAACACAGAAACTATTCACATCTCAGAAGCTGGTGCCAGCAAATGTTTGGCATATTTGCATGAAGAGTGACTCAAACTACTTATCAAATATCAATATAATTCCACATAACTATGTTGTGGTTCTTTTAAAGGTGGCACCATGTGACCAAGGGGTAAATGAGGGTGAAGATGTCGTCATCTCAGCGAAGATCAGAGGGTGTCCAAAACCCATGGTTTACTGGTAAGCCATCTTCCCTGAAAGCTTTATTCTTTATAAGCTCTCTCTGAGTGACACAGAGAGACTAATGCACGCTTTTATATCGAGCAGGCTGGATTACTGTAATGCTCTCCTATCTGGTCTACCCAAAAACAGTATAAATGAGCTGCAGCTGATTCAGAACTCTGCGGCTCGAGTGCAGACCAGGACCCAAAGGAGAGATCACATTACACCAGTTTTACAGTCCTTACATTGGCTGCCTGTCAGTTTCCATGTTGATTTTAAAATGATTTCAATTGTTTTTAAAGCACTTCATAGTCTTGCATATATGTCTCTCATGCTTACGGCGTATAAACCATTACGGCCCTTCAGGTCCTCCGAGTCCGCTAGTTGTTCCAAAGTCCGGGACTGAAACCTTTGGTGAGGCAGCTTTTAGCTTTTGTGGTCCAAGCTGCTGGAACAGTCTGCCAGAGGATCTCAGGGCAGCTGGTCTAACATCGTTGTAGACACCTGAATGCTATTACCTCAACCAGAGTCACTCGCTGTGTCCCTGTAACACACACACGCCCCTCTATTAAACCCCTGAGCATAAACAACTGTGACAGCCACTTTATACTGAACCAGGTTGAAGGACAGAGTCACGGTGAAGACAGCGGGGCGCTTCGCCGTGCGAGAGGCAGACGATGGAAGTGAAATGAGAATCGGCTCGGCTCAGAGGTCGGATGCAGGGCTTTACATCTGCAAGATCATCAACGAGTACGGAATCAAGCAAGCGGAGTGCAGGGTGGAGGTCAGAGGTGAGCGACGGAGAATGGAGTCCATCCAGTCTGATCATGTTGTATTACATATCTTGTAATATTTCTTTGTTGCTGTTCTTTCTATGTTTTTATCAGCTTCTGAAGCACAAGCATCACTGAAAGTCACTAGGGAGGTGAAAGACATGGCGGTGAGGGCCGGGGAGTCGGCCATGTTTGAGTGTCACATTACAGGACCTCCAGATGTCGATGTGGACTGGCTGTCTGACGGGAAGCTGATCCAGCCAGCGCTGCTCAACTGCAAAATGCACTTTGATGGCAAGAGGTGAGTTCATGTGTGGTTGTAAAATGTCTTTTTGGTGATGTCTATGTTGAACCTGTTCCTGCTCTCCTTTATTCCACAGTGTAAGTAAAGGCTTTTTCTAGCGTATAAGAACTTTTGAGAATGGGAAGTTTTGAATTACTTAACGATGTATCCAGGTCGGAAAAATGTTGATTGCTGAAATCCTCTCATCTATAAGCCCCGGCTCTCCAACATCCATTGTTCTAACCTGCTTTACTGCCAGTGAAACAGTAATTTTGCATGATTTTGGTTAAGTTAGTGGATTTTTTTTATCTTACAGGTGCCGTCTGCTGCTAAATTCAGTACACGAGGATGATAGTGGAACATACACTTGCAAGCTGAGCACTGCTAAAGGTGAACTAAAAGCACTTATACCCCTGCAGACATCTGTTCTTATTAGCTCTCTGTTTGTCTTTTAGTCGACTAACTCAAACGTTTGTTGACCGATTTCAATGAAATATGGTGAAAATTTAGGCTAGGGGCCGAGGAATCAATAACACCACAATGAATTAACTTCTGAATTTGAGTGACCTACTTGGTTCAGACCGAATCCATGAATATAGGTTGCAATCAATTTCACCAATCTTTCTACGGATTTTTATTCCAACTATTTGAACATTACTGAAGCTAAAAGTAAAAGTAATGCTTAAAAATTAAACACGTTAGTTATACTGAAGGGTGGCATGTTATTGCATCTACAGAGGAGCTGATCTCAAGCGCAAACCTGAGGGTCACCCCATCCAAGGAGCCTCTTTTCACCCGTAAGCTGGACATCCTGGAGGTCATTGAGGGTCGCACTGCCCGGTTTGACTGTAAGGTGAGCGGATCACCTGCTCCACGAGTCACGTGGATGCATTTTGGTAAGAATCCTCAGATGCATGTGGTTTTCCCACATACTAACTAAACAGCTATGAACCCATCAGAGGAAATGCCTTGTTTGATTTTCCTTTTCTTTCTCACGTTAATGTTCTTTCAGAGACAAGAGTGGAGGAGAGTGATAATGTTTGCATCCTTAAAGAGGGGGGGCGTCACTCACTTGTCATCACCCACGTTAGCAGCGACACAGAGGGCTTCTACACAGCAGTCGCTCAAAACATTCATGGAAAGTCTGAATGCACCGCTGAGCTCTACATGCAAGAACCCCGAGCTGTCATCTCTTCCCACATGTAAGATAAGTCATTCATATGGAAGCATCTCTATAAGCTGTTGTGTCAAGGCATTGGAGGGGGGAAAATATATACGTATATAAATATATAAATGAATAAAACGCAGCTGTCAGTATAAAGTCAGAGGAGCCCTTTTTGTATTCAGTGGCAAAGAAAAATGTGTCAGGAGGAAGGAAATCCTTCTAAAGGCACATGACAAAAATCAAATGCATCTGTCAGTCTTTCAGTGTGCGATTTTTTGAAATCACTCCCTCCTTCCGTACCTCCAGCGCCAAGCTGGAGAAGATGCCATCCATCCCCGAGGAGCCTGAAGTGCTGGAGAGTGAGGTGGAGAAGAGGACCATGCCAGACTTTGTCAAACCTCTGGCCGACATGGAGGTGATTGAAGGCAAAGAGGCGGTGCTGAAATGCAAGGTGGCAGGCCTGCCCTACCCAACCATCGGCTGGTACCACAACGGCAAGCGCATCGAGAGCAGCGAAGAACGCAAAATGACCCAGTGTAAGCAAAGAACCCGGCAATAAACAAAGCTAAGCCATTTGTTGGGGGGGGGGGTATAGTAAATAAGAAACTTGTGTGTCTGTTCTTCAGACAGGGATGTCCACAGCATGGTCATTCGGAGCGCTTGTCACGCTCATGGGGGCGTCTACAAGGCTGTCATCTCCAATAAAGTGGGCAAAGCAGCCTGCTACGCACATCTATACGTCACAGGTAGAGATGAGAGTTTTAATCTTTCATGCTGTAGTTGAGAGAATAGCATATTTCACGTATAATATTTATATGTTTATGTATTCATTTATTTGAAAACAGATATTGTTCCTGACCCCCCCGATGGTCCTCCAGTGGTAGAGGCTATTACAGGGAAAACTATAAGCCTCAGCTGGAAGAGACCAAAGAGGCTTGACCCTTCATTTGGTAGGTTCATTAGGTTTCTATGATTACAATATTGTTGTTTTGTACTAAATATAGCAGAATCCACTTGCAGGGAAGGCCTGTTTATAGCATGCATGTCTTGTTTTTAAGCCGCTTTGGATTTCATATAGCTTCAGCTCAGATTTGAAAACAAAGCAAAAATCCTTCTCTCGCTGCATCTTAAGCACCTCACTATATGTTTTACTGTCATCCGGATTATGCAGATGCTGGATCCTTGCTCTTTGTGGTCCAGCAGCAGCCTCTGGGCTCTATCCAGTGGTCTGTCGTGGCATCTAACTTGAGGGAGACCAGCTACACCATCACCTCACTGTCCAAGGGAGTCCGCTACGCTTTCAGAGTCCTGACATCCACCGGGAAGACGTTGAGCAAACCATCACCCTCTACTGACCTGGTCCAGTTGCTGGACAGAGGTAACAGAGCTGAGGATGGCTGTTAAGTCGCCACCACTGATCCAAAAATTCAATATATGAGCTCACTATGTGTCCTCAGAGGTTTGGTGATCAGTAAAACTCTTTTATCCCTGTAGGACCCTATTTGAGGAAAGCGCCAGTCTTTTTGGAAAAACCCGACATTGTTTATATGGTTGAGAACCAGCCTGCGAGCATCATCATCACACTGAACCATGTGCATGCAGTTGTCACCTGGAAAAGGTTTGTTCCTCTATCTCTAGTGGGGGGGGGGGGGG
>JAVQJV010112460.1:0-13733 GCA_036024995.1 Gadopsis bispinosus
GTGGAACCAGCTTCCAGTCTGTGTTCAGGAGACAGACCCCCTGCTCACATTTAAGAGCAGGCTGAAGACTTTCCTCTGTGATAAAGCTTATAGCAGGGCTGACTCAGGTGAGCCCTGAGCCACCCCTTAGTTATGCTGCTATAGGCCTAGACTGCCGGGAGACATCCCATGATGCACTGAGCTCCTCTCTCTCTCGTTGTGGAGTCTGGATCTTCGGGATCTGGTTCTGCGCAGTCTGGATGCACACGGCAATTGAGTAAAACAGGTTATTCTATTCGACGTGTCCTTTAAAGTTTTAACCCTTCATCCGTCTTGCAGGTTCATTGCAGTGTCCATTCCCCTAAACTACAACCGTAAACATGTGGACCACCGTCAGCTCTTCCTGCTGGCAGCTACCTGGCTGCTGGCCCTGGCTGTGGCCTCACCCGTCATCTTTGGCATCAACAACGTTCCTGAACGCGACCCCAGCGAGTGCAAACTGGAGGACAACAACTACGTGATTTATTCGTCAGTCTGCTCCTTTTTCATCCCCTGCCCCATCATGGTCCTGCTCTATTTTGGGGTTTTCCGGGGGCTGCGGCACTGGGAGGAGGCCCGTAAGGTCAAACTGCGCAGCAGCATCGAGGCCTGCAGGAAGCTGCAGCATGCAGCCGTCTCCACCGCCCTCCCCCCGCTGACAGGCACCATCCCCGGGCCGCTGCCCATGCCGCTGCCCAGGATCATCGAGAGGGACTTGGCCCAGTCTCGGCTGGACGACACGGACGACTATATTCAGCAGGAGATTCCGTATCCTCGGCAGTACAGAGAGAACTCCGTGCCCACAGTGACGTTCAGCCAGCAGCTGCACAGGAAGAAGAGAGCCAAGATCAACAACAGGGAGAGGAAAGCCATGAGGGTGCTACCTGTCGTAGTAGGTGAGTTCATGTTCTCCCTCTCCTCCAATCAGAGATTAGATTAGATTAGATTCAACTTTATTGTCATTGCACAGAGTACACGTACTGAGACAACGAAATGCAGATCTTGAGTAAACAGGGTTCGTACGAAGTCTTGAAAGTTTGGAAAATGCTTAAATAGGGTTAATCTTTTAATGTTTGAAATGAAACGATCCTGTCGTCGTATTTGGTTGTCGTCTCCTGGACTTTATAGTAACAATTAAAGGCGTCAAGAGTCCAGAAGCGTTTGGTTTAGGTACCTTGGAAGGAGGTGAAAAGTGTTTGAATTTTGCTCTTAAAAAGCTGCATGAAAGAACTTGGATTTATGAACGTGACAAGACAAAGACAGGATGGTCAACGATATTCGGTTTCCTGAAGAGGACTTTAGATTCCTCTGCTCTGCATGTGGCAGTGCTGTGCTGAACTGTGAGATAAATAAGTAGAGAAACTCAGGATCGACAGGATGTTGCATCAACCAGTTGCCTGACGCGCAGCGCCGCACCGCGCGACCTCTGATTACCCAGAACACCCGTCTCACTGAGACGTTTACGTGCTTTACACACAGATAAATCTGTCGCAGGCTCGTGTGTGTTTGGCACAGGTTTAATATTTCCTTTTATAAATAAGTCTGAAAGAAAATGATCTCATGCTGCACACTTGCAGCAAATTCTGTGAAACTGAACCCTCGTCTGCAAAATGGTTCTGCAGTCCTCCTGCACCTCCAGAACGCTTTACAGATCCAGACCTGGACCACCAGCCGGTTTGGAGAGTCATCTGTCTCCGATCCTGTCTGGATTGATGTCGGGTTCAACCCACCCAAATTCAGTACAAACATGTAACAGTAGCTCATGTTCACCGAAGGTTTCTCTTGTCAGTTAAAGCTGAACTCCAGGTATTTAGTTTTTCACTTGTGAGAGACACATTTTAAACATGGTCTAAACTGAAGCAGCAGATCCTGACTTTAGATCCTACATTTCCCATAATGCAACTCGACGCCATCTTTTCATTACACCCCGTCTGACGTCTGTCAAACTCCACGTTAACCCGTTTGTAACTCGGGTTTTCGGCTATAGATTTGTAGTCTCCAAACCCAAGATGGGATTATCCTGATGACATCACTATGACATCATCAGGGTTATTTCTTTCCAGGCGTAACAAAGCAGAGCCACGAGAAGGAGGGATGAGTATTTAGTAGCATCTGTCAGTTTAAAGTCTTCTTTTTAGATAAAGTATTTCTACATCACTGGTACAATTACACTTTGACAACAGACAGTGTGACCCAGACCCAGAGTCCTTGTTAGCTGGGTCTCATGAATTTGGGCAAAGATTTTAATTAGATTTGGTGGAATGTGGAAAGTTAAGACTTCGGGGGCCAAAGACCCAGAGATCAGTTTGTTTTCTTCACTTACTTCTGACAACAAATGTGGCAAATGGATCCAATGTTTCTTCATCTCAACTGCTTTTATAGTGAAAGTGACACATTTACAGAAGAGGATTGTGGAGCCGCTCAGCCTGTAACTCGGTATTTAAAGTATGGAAATAACCGAATGGAATAAATAACTGAAGACCAATACACGATCTGAAGCACCTCGCTGCACGTATTGCATTTTAATGATTAAGTGACAACCCTGTGTTAAAGACAAAGGCTTCCAACGCTGGAACGTTACCATGGTGACAATGTTTTGTAGCTCTGAGATGAATAGCAGAAAAGTGCGACCACAGTGGCCATCGAGCGTTACGAGCTAAGCTATTCCAGGAGCAGCTAGCGCTGTTGCTAGGCAACAGTAAACATTCTAGCCACACTTACTGCTTGTTGAGCCAGGTTTAACATTTTTCGGGGGCCCTGTGCGTTGGCACCCCCACTGGTCTGAACAGGTATTTGACAGGTGTCTCCTGTCCTTTCAGGCTTCATCAAACAAACTATCATAAAATCATTCTTTCTTTGAAGGGAATAGTACAGTGACCATTCAGAACGCAACACCTGACTCATTTAAATCCCCTCTTTGGTGCTTGTTTACTCGTAGACGATTATCCCACTAGTCCCATTAGTCCAACTCATAAAAGGTTTTCAAAATAAAAGTGTGCAACGTTCAGAGGGGGCATTGTGCCAGAAGAGTCCTGCGTTTCAGTACCTTTCATTACGAACACTTTTGTTTTTCAGTTTTCAGTTTTCTCACTGAAGCAGGAAGTGGAAGTCAGACAGGTCAGTGCGCTAATTACCACCCTGCTCAAAACCGTCTGTGTGTGTGCTGCATATTAATCAGAAGATAAATTATAAACAGTCTTCACTTTGGTTCCCTGAAGTCTCCTTCACGCTCACATGGATTTCATGTTTGTGCTGAGGTTCCTGCAGGTCACCACCTCTGACTGGCCGTCGCTCAGCAAGCAGCACCATTACAGCTTAAAGCCTTCAATCCGATTATTATGCAACACATGATCTTACCGACGCTCCTGTGCGCAGGCCGAGATCTCTTCTGATTGGTTTACTGTTTGGACCAATGAACCTCCAGATCTGATGCTGCTCCACACGTCGTCTTTCAGTTCATCGTCTTTAGAATGTTTTTTGTCACTGACCTTGTAATAATAAAATAGTGTAATAGTTCAACTGTTCAGAGAAATATGTTGACGTGCGGAATAATCGCACGAAAGAAGAAACGGCCACGGTGTTGAAGGCCTTAACCGACACTTAAAATGAAACACTCACAGCTTTGTACAAAGAAAGTTTGCATGGCTAAACTATGGAAATAGACATGAAGAGATTCTAAAGATAGAATAAACTGCATGAAACCGATGCTGCGTTTCAGGCAGGTTCCTGGGCAGCACACTGAGACCTCCTGTCAGGTAGAAATCTGGTTTTTGTGCCTAAAATTCTCGTGAAAACACACAGAGCTGACACAGTAAGATCGGAGCTGGCCTGAATGCATCTTATGAATAAGGATGTCCTACTGACAGAACAGCTGTGGTGTGTTATGTTATTATCAACCTCTCAGCACAAAGCTGATAAATCACTCGTCTCTGTTCGATCACCGATGTGACACGACAGCAGGTGACAAACGGCCTCCGTTTGATTCGGTGACGCAGTTATTGATAATCCTCGCTGATCAAGGTGAGTTATCATTTCTAGCTCAGCAGCTTTTGGACAGGGAGCTCACCAGAGAGGGGAGGACCTGCTGCATCACAGGTTTATTTAAAGGCATCACGTTTTCACCGTGAGGTCTGCTGCCGTCCACCTGCGCGCCGTTTACATCGAAACGTTTCTCGGATTCTGCATCTCCATCCTCTCTGTGAACTCTGCACCGTTCTCTTGTGAGGGACACAAAAAGTCAAGAAGGCCAAAATGTATCGGACACCCCGAGCAGGAGAAGGGTCATCGTTTCTACTTTGTAATGAAGCCGTGAATCATTTATTCACACTGTCACTGAAAAACATCGTCTTCTGTCCTGCTGAAGCTGGAAACCCTGAACCGTGTTGATCAGTTAGGACACATTAATGCATCAATAACTATAATATAATATATATTATTCTGAAGTGGGACATTCTGCATCATTCGAGTACTTTTACTTTTGTTTCTGCTGGAACGTTTGTGCTTTACACCTTGTAATTATTATTAGCAGTATTTCCACACAGATACTAGACAGTTTGGACAAAAGAACATTCCTTATTTCATTTTGATATAATGTGCAAAAAGTGCTTTCATGTTTAACCATTTCTTAGTTTCTGTTTTTCTTTTTTGGCTCCAAATTAAATTAATGATCATGTCTGAATTTAGCCGAAGTGACATTTTCCAAACTCATGACGAAGCTGTCAGATCCCAATTTAAAGGACAGTATTTTGGTCTTTTAAAGGACGTGAACACAGTTTGGATTTGTGTCATTTTGCTGCTCCTTCCAGTAAAAGCAGTTCTGATTGGCCTAAAACAGTAACAGCCCCCAGATGCACGTCGTCTGCAGTCGTGCCTCAGTATGTCGAGCTCCACGCAGCAGTCTCTAACACTTCCCTTGTTTCCGTGCAGGCTGCTTCTTGTTCTGCTGGACTCCGTTCTTCGTGGTCCACACGACCCGAGCCGTGTGTCTCACATGTGACGTCCCACCCGGCCTGATGAGCACCGTCACCTGGCTGGGCTACGTCAACAGCGCTCTCAACCCCATCATCTACACCATCTTCAACACCGAGTTCAAGAAGTTCTTCAAGAAATGTTTCCGCAGCTGCTGCTGACACCAGGTTTCAGATTTAAAGGAAGGAGCTGGGAGATGACGGCGCTCAGCCGGGTGGAAACTTGCTGTTGGATTAACAACATAAAACTATTGATTGGGAAGCTTGAGGCCTCCCTCACCTCCTGGCTGCCAGCTGGATGTGGATGGGTGATAAAGAAAGCAGTTGCTGGTGAAATATATATTGCGTTTCTGGATCCATTTGTCATTTGGTGATGTACTTTCTTAATCCTCTGGTATTACTGCCCAAACAAAATGATGAGAACAGCTGAACACTGAGAGGAGCTTTGACACTGTCAGTTGGTCTGTACAGCAGTTCTGTTTGGTCTTCATCATACGGCTTCATCCTCTAAACCAGACACTCAACTCCACCTTCTTGTATAAGCTCAAAGGAAAGGTTCGACATTTTGGGAAATGAGCTCATTGTCTGTCTTACTGACAGTTGGATGAGAAGATCTAAATGTGAAGCTATGGCCGGCAGCTAGTTAGCCTAGCTTAGCATAAAGACTGTAAACCTGAGCACCTGTGAAGCTAATTAACATGTTATATTTTGATTGTTTCATCCGTTTGAAAGTGTAAAACCAACAATTTGCACTTTTACAAAGAATTCTGACCAAAGGAGTAACTTCTTGCCTTAACACTCCACACTACCTGTTCCCCCCAGTTCCCAGTCTTTATGCTAAGCTAAGCTAACTCCTGGTTATATGAGTGGCATCGATCTTTTCATCTAAGGGCATTTTCAGTTTGCTCAGATCAGAGTCAGTTTGGTTTCTTCTCACAGAGAAAGTCAAAGTGAACTGGTCACTGCAAACCAGCTGAGAACGTTCACTCCTCTGATAGGTCAGATGTACGTGGGCGGGAGCAGGAAAGTAGGTGTGAAAACGCCCTAACCCTCATCAAGAAAGGATTTCCCCAAATGTTGAACGTTTCCTTTAATGCAGCTAAAACAAAGACACTGTCGTCATTAGACATGAAGGTTCTTCTGGAACCCGAAATCACCAACTGATCAGTGAGCAGAAGGCGAAGAGGCTTGGAGGAACGTGCAAACACCAGAATGAAACATCTACCAGGAATCTGGAGACGCGACGTCCAGTCTCAGTACAAAGGTTCACAGTATGGAGCAGCTGAAAGCAGTTTAAAGTTTAACACGTGTACATACAATGCTGCGTAGCAATATGCCTTAAATCCACAGGACGTTCTGTCAGTCGGGATCGAAGTCACAGCACTCAAACGCTTTTTTACAGCAGCACTGACGTAAAGACATCCCTGAAGCCATTTTTATGTTTTCAAGAACATATTTCCTGTTTAAAACCTTTTTTAAATCCGCTGCGTTTATCATCCAGACATGATGTCGAGTCCCGACACCTGAGAAACATAATTCAGCAGCAACATATTTAACTCGCTCAGATCAGGGATGACTGTAACACATGAAAGCAGAACGACTCTTTTCATTTTGGCTTTAACCCTTTGAACTCTGCAGTACAACGTTTGCTTTTTGTGATGTCATTTCCTTCTTTATCTTCAAATGTGTCACGTCTCAAAAACCTGTACAACAGATTGAAACAGGATTATAGAAACAGCCACCTGTTTTCAGATTCACCATCTATCCTAAAGATAATTATAGCACTGATACAGGCAGTATAATGTAACCTGGCGACCCCCCCCCCCAAATTATCTCGGGACCCCCTTGGGGGTCGTAACCCCCAGGATGAGACCCACTGGCTCAGAGGATGACACATGTACATCTAAATTATTATGAAATCTATAATGAATGGCACAGAGACATCTTTAATCTGAACTATGTAATGATTATTTCTGTCCCGTGTTCTCGCCACAACAAACACACGTATTGTCTGATTAAAATCAAACCAATTTTCTTAAATTATATTCATATATCAACAGATTTTTCATGCTGCAATGACATTTTTCTCATTATCGCCAAATGATTCCTTACTTTTTATACATAAAATGAAATAAAATCAACACAAAAAACTTTCCTGAGAATTTTATCATGTAAAGCGTTTTTTATTCTTTCACACGTTGTGTTTTTGTGATATAAGAAAATGTGATATGTTATAAAAATGGAGACTAGAAATATATTATAACGTGAAAAACCTGTTATAACAGGACAAGAATCTGTTTTAGAGAAGGTCAGCATCAATATTAGAGTCAGCATAATCATATAAAACCGTACATCTCAAAGGTTTCTATCTTGGTGATGAATATCAGATACGTGATGTTTAATGAAATGATGTTTGAATCTGAAGCACTTCCTGTCTTCATCACGTCTGCGTACGCCGTGTCCACCTTTTCTGTGGAAACCTTTCTAATAGAGTGTGTCATCTTTCTAAATGTTCCAGTTGCCTTCAGCTGAAGCCGGAGCCACAGTTTGATTCTGAATTTAAGATCCCATTTATGTGAGACAACAGGCGTTTTCAGGGCCAAACAGTTCTGGGGACTCCCTGAGGGGCTTTTTATCTCTTCGCACCGGCAGCAGGGACGCTGGCAGGCGGTTACTATAGCAACATCACTTCTGCACAACATATAATACCAACAGCAGCTACAACTGTCACTGCATTGGTCTGTGTTTTGGCCCTTTTTTCAGACAGCTGTTACGAGCTGTTACACAGGTGCTGCTGCTGCGTGTGTTCAACCAATCACAGCACACTTACTGACTCTGACGTAGGAGTTAAAGAACGACGATGGTTCCAGTTCTTTGATCTGTGGGAAAGTTCCTCCATTCTGAAAAGGCCTACTGGGCCTCTGGACACCAGGATGTGAAAGGCTCACGCAACGTTTGTAGTGTCTCTGTTCATTCTGCAGGTGAAGCACAACTTTATGATTTAGCTCAGAGCGGAGATGAAGCCTCCTGGTTGAAGCCTCCTGCCACAGCAGATGCACACGTACTAAATGTAAGTACACGACTCTGAGAGAAGAGTTGTAACAGGCTGATGTTGCTGCTGTGGAATTTAAATTGGATCAATGAAGCTGAGGAACCTTCTTGGTGAGAAAAATACACCCAGAATAGACGCCTATCTGAGATGTGCAAATGAGTTATTATGGTGTTATTATGGTCTGCTCAACGTGCCGTGACTTCATGTTAAAAACACAATTCTGCTTTTAGTCAGTGTGACTCTGAACTAACAGCAGCTCTGAAGTCAGTCTTTGACTTTAGCAGCATGAAAGGGAACATTACTTTTCTTTACAGTAGATGATATCAAACAGTATGTGATCAAATAGACCATTTGCTACAGACCCCCCCCCCCCCAGACTATAAAACGCAGTAGAGATGAGATGACCTCCAGACACTGAGTCACACTGATGAGCAGCTTCGGCCTTCTTCTCCTCATCAACTCTGTTTTCCCAAGTTTTACTATAAAACAGCCGCCGCTAAAAATGCCATTTGAGCAGGACTCTGGCGCCCTCTGCTGGCTAAGAATGCATTACATGTTGATGTGAAGGCACCACTTGGTCAGTCTGGTCCCATGAAAAGATCCAAACACACAATGAATGTGACTGCAAACAGGATCTGTGTTCCTTCATCATCATCATCATCATCATCATCATCATCATCATCATCATCATCATCATCACACTGCAGGTTCTCTACTTCCTGCTGCTCCAAACACTCAATTCAATTCAATTTTATTTTATTCATATAGCACTATATCATAACAGAGTTATCTCATAGCACTTGTTAATATAGAGCAAGTCTAGACCAACTCACTCGCTACAGCACCACATGTGGATTCATCCGCCGCTGAAAATAGTCCCCAACATATGTTTCCTCCTGTGTGTTTGATAAAAACTACAGCAAGCAGCTGTTTGAGGAAACTACTGAGACTTAGTTCAAATGAAACTTTACAGCTGTTTATAATTAAATATGTATTTATCTCTCAGCAGACATTCAGCATCAACCCTGAGCAACATAAATACCAGGTCTCAGTCCTCCTGATATTTCGGCACAAAATAACATTCAGAATTTCCTGTATTTCATGTAATATGTTTATTAAGTTTGAAGTTTTTAATTTTCAGTGATTTCAGGATTAAATGACTTCATACAAATGATCATGGCTGTCAAATATTTACTACACTAATTGACACAAGAACTTAGAAGCTAATAAATAACATATATTCTACATCTTATTAAGTCATTGTGGTCAATCAGCTGCACAACATGTGTTATTGTTACAAGTAACTTCAATTCTGCAACTTTTATTTTTGTTGTGACAAAAATCACCTGGTTTGATTTTTCTCTTACCTGCATTTAACTTTTAGATATTTGACTGTTATTCTGCATTTCCACTGTAACACTTCTAATATGCCCGTCTGTCACTTTCCATTTCTGTAAGCATTAATCCAAAGCGTGTCCACAAACGTCAGCTGGATCGTCTGTGTTGGTGAATCAGGTCAAACCTCCAGCTTGATGCAGAGAAACTGTCACTCTTCAGTCTTTGCTGCAGCCTGCAGATAAAAGAACATGAGAGAACTCATCAGACTGATATATTACTGCGTCTGTCACCAAAACCCCACCGTACTCTGCATGTAGTGACACTGTTTTAGTGTTTCTGCACTCACGACACAATGAGTGCCGAAGGCCGAAAACCTTAAATAAGAAAAGATTAAATATTGATAAAGAGGTTCTGCACAAGAAGCCAAGCTTCTGGTCTTTCAGGCTGCACTGATATTTTATATGAACTATTGTTATGTGGGGGGGGGGGTTATTTCCACAGGTAATCACAGGTGATCGGGGTTCATGGACTGGCACCTGTGCATGGTGGGGCGTGGCTCAAAGTGGGCGTGCCCCTGTGGACCAGCCTATCAGCAGCAAGGTGCGGCCCAATTAGGAGGACAGAAAAGAGACACCTGGGAGAACTGTGAGGAGGCTGAAGAGAGGAGCTACTGACGCAGGGAGAGAACCCTAAAGCAAGACCCTGTGTGACAGTGCCTGCAACCTCTTGCTGTGTGGTGAGGAGCGGACTAGGTAAGACAGGGGGCGCCCTACACACGTAGTGCTGTCGATGTCTAGAGACACTAGGAAGTTGGGTGGAGCCACCCCTGCATCGTTTATCCAGTTTATTTAGTGGAGGTTAGGCAGCTTTTTGGTTCTGTTTGTGTTTAGCCTTTTAGTAGTTAGGGGGTGTCTTGTTCTGTTTCTTGTATTTCCTTTGGCTTCCACCCGTTGTCCTCCCTCTCCTACTGGTTGTATTTATATTGCATGCAGGAGAACTTGGTTTCTGTCGCTTCTTTATGACCTCGTGTTACGGTTCCTAGACTCAACATGGGGACGTAACAACTATAACTACACTCCCTCCACAGATACGACGCCTCACAAACGCACATGGAGGATTAATCAATAGGTGTCTTTCTGATCTCGATCTGCTTATTAAACGTTGGGCTCTGTGATGATTGAACACATGCACGGCCCTCGGTACACAGCCTCTTTCTATAATGCTGCTGGCAGCCAAAAACACAAACCTCACACTCACTTTCTCAGCACCAGCTGCCATCAGAGCGTCCAGCTCTCGAGTCCAGCCGAGGGCATCGACCAGGGCTCGCACGCCGCTGACCACGTCACCCAGCTGCACCACGTCATGAGGCCGGCGGCGCCAGGCGAACGGCCCCACCAGGTCCCGGTTGATGAGCAGCCGGGGGACCGAGCTGCGCACAGCTCCTGCCAGACTGGCGAAGGGCTCCACCTGCAGAGCAAAGAGGCAACAACAGCAGCTTTTAATGCACGTTGAACTGGGGCTGTAAGGTGCAACACAAATACACGTTCTGTTATTAGAGTTTACAGCTGAGCTGCAAACAGACGGACAAACAGAAGGTAAGATCAAGGTGTGTGTTAGATGTTCACCAAGAACAGTGAGGTGACAGATTCTGATCCAGCTGTGTGAAACTAATAACAGAATATATAGAACGAGAGTATTTTTGCCCTGTCGCCTAACTATGCACATACTGAAGTACAACTATTTGACTACAGATGCAATGAAGTATTTTCAGATTTCCATTGAAAATCTGACCTTCTCCTGCAGAAAAAGGAGTTTGTGTATTTGTTACCATGGTGGCGTCGCACCAACACGATGTTTTAACACCTTATATAATATAAAACCTGCAGCTAAATAAAATGGCAAGAACTTGCACTTTTACTGGATATATTTTGGGTGTTCACTTGGAATTTTTAATTATTTTGCAAAGCCAGACTGTTGGATCTCGGAGGCAGCTGGAATTTATTGATTTTAAAAAAACAATGTACACTTTGAGGCGCGTCGTGCTTCCTGTCGGCATCTTCAACGTGATAAAGACCAAGACATCATCTAACATTTGTGACAGCTCGTGATGTTGCACAGAGACGGTTTCCATGGTCCTCATCATGTTGGTTCAGATGAAGAGACGGCAGATTACAGGGACAGGAAGCAGGCTGAGGCCGGCGGCGCTCACCTCCAGCGAGGTGCCCATGACGATCAGGAGGTCTGCCAGCGGGAAGTCTGTCAGGTACTTGAAGAAGTGACGTGGAAGCTCCTCCCCAAAAAACACAATGTCTGGCTTGACCACGCCTTTACAGGTGGGACACTTCGGGACCGTCCCGCGCATCACATCTGGCTGGAGATGTAAAATGACTAACTGGTTAATTCTTTCATTAATATTTTACTATAAACAACATCAAAAATAAATTGCCATCCAACATTACCGAACATTATTTATCTGGGGTTTAATCACAAATTCAAACGGTTCTCGACGGTACAACCGACTCAAACGTTTTTATTTTTAAAATAGTTCAGTTAGTTTTCTGTCGATTGACTAACAATTCACTTTTTCATCATCATACCGGACATGTTCTTATATAGTGTTTAACTGTTCTGGATCATAAACCAGCTGCTCTCTGAAACACTCTTTTTAACTTTCAATGCAACACTATTCACCTCCATCTTCATGACGTCGTACACAGGGTCTGTGCAGCTACGTAATGCGTCTAAATTCAGTCAGAAATATAAGGAAGCTAAACAACCAACCGGAACAATGCTTCAACTGAGCAGATCCAGCTGTTTCTGTGAAGATTACAAGGAGCAGTTGGACATCATAACCTTATCTGGGGTGAGACGTGCTTCAGAAAGGACAAATACAAGTCTTATTGATCAAAAACATGGGGCACTGTGAAGAAACCAGTAAGCACACAAGTGATGGACAGTCTCCATGGAACTCCTCTCAATGCAGGTTCCCAAAAAATAAACACCAAATCTTCACATTTATAGCAGGTTCTCACTTTGAGGAATGTGCTTTATGGTCAACACGACTAAAATCAGACGACACGACATGTGTGGACTCACTCGTAGCTCCTCTCCCTCGTACTTCCTCAGACAGACGGTGCAGGTGGCCGTTGCAAACGTACCGTGAGCCTCCACCAACATCGCAGGAGGAATCCCTGCCACTTCATACACACAAGTAAACATGGTGGCTTACAATGGCGGTAACATCTGTATGATGTGTAGTCATTTACTGATCAACAGCAGAGCCAAAAGATACGCACGTCTTTCCAGCCCGTCGATGTTCTGCGTGTACATCCTGAGCAGCTGACGCTTCTCGTGAAGCAGCCGCACGAAATAATGGGTCACGTTGGGCTGATAGTTCCCCGGATACAACTCTTTGGCCAGGGCGAAGAAGGGATTAGGGTTCTGATGGAAAAAGTTGATCTCGAATATGGCCTCAGCATAAGGCAGGTCATACTGCTGCAGGTTGTCATAGAGACCGCTGCCTGGAGACCTGGGAGGGAACAACCTGCTGGTGACAGACGCCAGGAGAACACAGGAAACCATGTCGAAGCTTTTTACCTGAAGTCTGGGATGCCACTTGGTGTGCTGATCCCAGCTCCGGCCATCACCACCACCCTCTTGTGCCGCTGCTCTCTGATGGTCTGGGCGACGTCCTCCAGGGTCTGTGGCTCCACGGCTGCACCGCCGCCGCGGGAAGAAAACCCCCGAGTCCCACTCCCCCTGGGAGAGAGTGTTCGTCTGTGAAGAAGCACAACAGGGATGAAGGAGTTTGTGATGAAGAGTCTGTGTGAGATCAGGATCAGTCAGTTTGACACAGACTCACCGGAACCGTAGTTTCCACAGGTTTTCATCTAACCTGGAAACAACATGACGGAAACGTCCTGCATCGGTGTACGTCACTAAGTGCTTCACTGTAGTCCGTTCGACTATTGGTCGACTGACAGAAAAGCAGTTTGCCAACATTTATGGTAGTCGATATAATTCATTTTTTTTATATGAAATATGCCAAAATACTTTGGTTCCTGCATCTAAATGCGAATATTTAGTGGTTTTCTTTGTCTTTGGATTTTGGACTGCTGGTCAGACAAAACAAGAAATTTGATAAAGTCACATCGGTCTTTGGGCACAAACACTGGATGGCTCCAGCTTCTCAGATGAGACCATTTGATGCTTCTCCCTGTCAAACGTTCTAATAAACTGAATAATTTTGGCTTTTGGACTGTTGTCACACAAAACAAGACATTTTAAGACGTCACCTTGGGTTTCTGCCTGTTAAAGGCAGTGTTTCCTTGCCACTGTCTCCTAGTGCTGCTCCTGGT